>JAVFBZ010050669.1:0-10260 GCA_032466195.1 Katharina tunicata
GAGAAACAAAGATATTTCACCGTCCCATGCACTTGAGCACAACAGCCTATTCTGTCTGTATATGCCCTTTCAATCCCAGCTGTTATAAGCGCTATGTGGTATCATCCTTATTGACTTTTCCATAACGACTGGAGATAGCCGACAAGTTTCTTGGTATACGTAATGTCAGAATTAGGTTTTTCTAGATACAGTTCCCGCAGACTGACGTTTTTCGGTCCTTAATTGAAACATCTAGGCCATTTGTATGGTTGAATTGTCCTTTACTGATGCAGATAACAACTGTTAATGCGGAGAGAAGTTTTAGGAGAAGAACTTTCGTGTTGTCTCAATTTCCCGTTCAATCTCATATGAATCGTGTAGGGAGGGAGATCTTGATACCGACTACACTTTGTAACACCTTATAAAATCGCTTCGCTAAGCATTATGTGAACAGAATAATAACACATTATGTCTTGACTTCAACGTTTCATAGAATGTCTTAAGCTGCCAACTTTTATCAATTTTTGCCGAACAATTGCGTCGATTAAGTCCAAATGTCTATTCAATTACCGTTACACAAACAAATAATGAAAACCTCCAATAATGTGGTTATTAAGGGACTATAGCTTACATCATATTTATCTCGCCAATTTTTAAGTCAGTTGTAAACAGTCGATAAGGTTTTATTTACCGTCGGCACCCACATACTCTAGATGCTTATTCGGATGTCGCCATTAATAAAACAAAAAAACTAATTTGTCATGTTTGGCGATCAGTACTATTGATAATTGTCAATATAGTTCTGGATATTAAGGTTAATATCTGGTTCACCATTTAATAAAAACCTCATTTCTCATGTGTGGCGATAATTATCAATAAATATTTGATTATTAAGGTTAATATCTGGCTATTTGAGACAAGGTTGATATCTGCCATTACCGTTTATTCTGTACTAAAGCATA
This sequence comes from Katharina tunicata, assembly GCA_032466195.1. Classification (NCBI taxonomy): domain Eukaryota; kingdom Metazoa; phylum Mollusca; class Polyplacophora; order Chitonida; family Mopaliidae; genus Katharina; species Katharina tunicata. The sequence goes on from JAVFBZ010050669.1 coordinate 942, forward strand.
TCCCTACAGAAAAAGTGGAAATGCTGGTTTACGGTGGGGCAATGATTCTATCGTGGTCTACAGGAAATTGATAAAGCTTTGAGCGGAAACGATGCCAATACATTTGTTAGTGGGGCAGATCGGAATAAAATATGGTCGGTCACGCAACGGGATCAGTTGTGTGAGAGGAGACTCAATGACGGATGACGTTTGGAGGACTGGTCTCTTGAGGGCATGTCCCACCAACACATAGACGTTACGTATTTATTACACTAGATATTAAAGGCCTTTTTGATGTGCTTCCTGCTGAGAAACAATGATAAATACAGCTAGCGGGTGTCTCTTTACTCTGTATCTTTCGGCATGGTGTCACTGATCAACAGCTAGTATTTGATCAAATCAAACATTGGACAGTTTCCGTGAGATATTGTTTATCACAAACTCATTAACTGTTTTTTGAGGTATTTACACCCGACAATCACTACTTATTATATTGATTCTTATAGTCAGATTGATAAATGGTAATGTTATTGCGTGGGGGTAAATTTTATCATACCAGAAGATCATTTACTGGGAGCGTGCAACTCGCATATACATAAAACAAACGGCATTTGGGGCTAGCAAATAAAGATGACGTCATAGCTAAGCCCTTGTTCATTCCCGTTATTGTCGAATGCTGGATTGTATTCCTTGTAAATCATTAAGATGGCAGCCGCATTCAAATTTGGATAGTTGACATCGTGACAGCTTTTTTACATTTGGATCGCCAGATCATTAGGTGCAGAATTTGTTGAAGTTTAAAATCTGTTTTACTGGCTAGAGAACGCTAAATAAAGGTTTTTCACATGGCGAGGTGATTGAAAAATATGCACGCTAGGGAAATTAAAAAGCATTATTTGAAATTAACTGATTTTTATACAATTTCATACCTGCATACGTAATCACTTGATTTACCAAGAATAAAATTAATTCTAACAGCGTTTATTTTAAATAAAAGCATCGGCAATTGCAAAACAATCTGTTGAATTACGCTTTCATTATTGAGGCACTAAAGCCGAAATTGAGTCAAAAAATGTCTAGAACCAAATAAATCCAACAAATCAGTTTTCGTTTTTGTATAAAACATAATGAGTAATGAAATTTGAGAAAGCATCTCCAAAGCAAGTCCAAATCAAGAAAGCTTCACAGATTCTATTAATATGATGATGACCATATTTGTTTTTCGATTGAAGATGACTCTTTCTGACAGCTGGTTTATTGTATGGTTCACAAATATATTTCAAATGGATTTGTTTTATACAGAATAATGTTCTTAAAGTGCATTCTTTCATCGTTTGGTTGATATCTGTGGTCTATGATATCTGAGTGTCGAATGACTATCTGCCATCATATCTTATTCCTGTGGGGGAAATCAAGGAACGATTGCACGGGTCTTTAAAGGGAACAAAAACAAATCGTTAATTTGTCAAGGATTACTAAACATTAAACAAGATAACGGTAACATAATTATAAACAGCCATTCAATATAATTTAAAGTATGAAGCAGACTAATATTTACACTAAACTAAATCAATGGAAGTAAATTCGTGTCTATAGTTCGCTACTGGTGGTATTCTTACTACATCACTTTACGCAGTTGGAAATGTTTTGTTAAGCTTTGCCGTACTCGAGGCCAAACACAACCATTAAGCCGCTCCAAAGACATGAAATTTTAATAACATACCACTTTCCCAAAGCATGAAGAATACGGTTATACGCTAACGCCTAATGATCGCAAGCCAGTGCGGCCAAGAAATAAGTTGTATGCAGGCTTCATTTAAATTTTTATGATGCGTGTAACAATAATTCAATCATCGACAGAAAAAGAGCTGAAAGAATTCGTCGGAAATTTAAGAGAAGATTCGATAGGATGCACGCAAACAATATCACATTTTTGTGAGTTATTTCCATTGCTTTTACGCAGAATTTATAAAAAAAAATTGGTTAAGATGGATGACATTGTTTTTCCTCAAGATTTAACACTTTTTATGTCGACAATATTCACCAAACGTGGCTATATTCCACCAAACAACCAGAGAAGCATGGCATTTAAAAACTGGCCGAAACGCAAGAGATTTAATGAAGCTATTTGGAGAATAACAAAAAGACAGAGTTGATTTTCAAATTGAGAGGGGCTGGAGTACAAGTAGTTTGATGGGACGTTAATGATTGACAGAAGCAGAGGATAGAACAGAACAGCTGTGAGATGGTAACAGTTCAAATGAAGAAAGGCTACACGATAGACCATGGTGTGATGTTAAGAGAAACAAGAGGGAGTGTCCGTCTGCTCAGAACAGCTTATAGTATAAACACTTGTACTTAATGAACCCGAAAATATGGTTTATCTAGTGGAGTAACAAATACAAAATATGTTGACGATCTTTGAATGCATGTAATAAATAATGTTTCCGTGTTCATTATTTTAACAGTTTGAGAAGGAATAATTATTATCTGTCAGTGAAAGTGTCTGTCCAATATTTGACATTTGTTTTACTCTAAACAATTTCCTTTTCAATGCACTGCGTATAGAATACATATATAAAATACGGTAATTTCGATAAATATCGAGATATTGTGTATGCAAACGGGGCAGAATATTCGGCAAAATATCTCCTATACAATCGTTCATCAACGTGATAGCCAAGTTAAAATGAGGTCTCCGTTTCTCAGTAGATAGTCTCGGCTTTATGTGGGTAGTGGTATAGCCTGAGGCTGGGTTGTCGACCGGATGGGGGTTTTCTCTGGTTCGAGTTCCAATCTAGTAACCCCTTCAAAGAACTGTGGTAATCAATGGCTTCAGGGCAGGTGATGTGCGTCATGAAGGTGATTCTGGTTAGTGAGCAGCAAGAGAGTGTCCATACGCAGGCAGCTGCCTTCAAGGTAGAATAGGAGCTTCCATACAGACGGAGAAAACAGCAATAAGAAGAGTGTAGCTTGCCTTAAAGCCTGGGCTACATTACAAATCTTTGTTTACCATCAAAGGGGAATTGTCATTAAAAAACATCCAAAGAATCCTGGATACCTAGAAACTCTTGGACAAAATAATGACGGCTAGCAATATTTACTTTTATTGCGAATAAAACGGCTATACTTTCTAGGAACGGTTCTCTATAATGACTGTCTCCATCTTTTACGTGACTTGTATTTTTATACGCGTCTTGTACATGTATCTGAAGTTTGATACGGGGGTTCAATATTAACCATAACACTAGGTTGTTTTAACGCACAATCACAATTCTTTCATCTTCAATTAGCGTTCTTAGAGTTCCATTATTGTGGTTTTGTTCGAGTACATCTGTGTGGTATTTTGTTATTTGACGGGGGCTGTCAAGCTAAAACCTCTTCCTCCATACCTGCTGTCAATCAAACAGCGTGCGTTTCCCGTCAAACGCACAATTAAGTCTATCCACACCATCAACACATTGGGCGCAGTAGCATTTATCAGATTCGATATTGATAAAGGCAATTGGATGGTGCAAAACCGAAAAGAAATCTCGAAAAACCACCCCGCGATCTCTGCATGCACCGGAAAACTTCCCTGTTATACCTAAGACCTGCAGCTAAACAGAGCGGATTGAGTCTCGCGCTATATAAGCTGATTCCTTAAATGCTAAGAACCTTACTTTAAGTGAGAGGGGAGAGTTTAATAAAGTGGGGTTGGTTGGTCACGCAATGGCAAGAAAGTATATATTTTTTGTATAATTGTAGAGAAAGAAAATTTTGCTTGCCTCAACCGGAAGCCGAACTATATATATATCTAGATATCCTTAATTTTATAGACATCATGTTTTTTGCTATGATATTCAAGTCAGTGGAATGCATGTTTGTCCTATGGAATGTTGTCAAAAAGGAACCAGTACATCACACTTAGCACCTTGGCCTCGCATCCGACCATCAAATTGCCCAAGTGGATTATTTGCAATCTTGTCTCTTGAGGATGGAGCTTCCTGTCTTCTTACCGCATTAGGTATCGATCCAAGAAGGTCATTACATAAGGGATTTCTACAACACACCGACTGCTTTCTTCGACTTTCATATAAAAAGCGCAGGGATTAGCATATCTGTAACCTTCTATTCTTTAACAGCGCTATAATTTAAAGGGTTTGGCCCAGCGGCAATCGTTCAACATCCGCAGGTAGAGTGACAGATTGCGATGTGTCATGGTTATTTTACCAGCAACCTGAAGCTCACATCGAATCGATATTTCACGGTAAACAAACACACTCTATCAGGGCTATCTCTAAATTATAAAGACCAATGTAGGCCACTTTATCAAAATCAGCTGTGATTAAATTGGTTATTGTTATTGTGAGAATTGACCTTTTGTCAAAGCCTCAAAACAATTTCTAGACTGTTCAGTTTATTCGGAGAGCCATGGTTAAAAATGAGATGACGAAATGTTCACATGTCCTTAAATTATAGCCTGAATTGTCTTTTATATTTTTGTGGTGTTTTTTTTTCAGGAAAAGGCATGCACTTTAAATTATAAGGAGTAAATACACGTCCATGTTCAATGTTGGTAGAAAAGGAGTAAACAGGTATTTAGCTAAAATTGACTAATTCAAGTAGAGAAACAACAAAAGCGGATAAACCCACAAAACATGCTTTGCACATACAAAACTGTATGTTTTATATTTGCACATTAGACCCATATAAACAACTTAAAAAGGCAAAAACATTTATAAATGCGGGTATTAAATATGTAGCGCTTTCGAGAGAGACAGATACGAGTTTTTTTTATGGAATTTGTTCTCGGAGTGACTAGTGACTAATGAAGATAAGGGAGTATTTAATCTCATAAATATATCTCCATAAATAACCTGTAGCCCTAATGCCACTATGATGTTTAATACTGTAATTTATCATATGAAGCTAACTAAGTCCCACCAGCCCTAAAAGGAAAAGGTTACATCAGTTCGAATCCAAATGTAATAGAATAGTTTACCACTTTTGAAAGTGCCATGTTCTTTGATCATGGCAAAGAATTGCAAATTACAATCCATCAAAGGCTCGCATCCACGAGCAGTGTTAATTAAATAGTATTGGATCAGGCCTTGCTAGAAGTGAAGCACTAGTCTTTGCAGATAAATCAAATATAATTTCGCTCTGTTTGTTTCCATGAAGACAGCCTGCATGATATCATTTCAACGTATTTCAGGCAAGTAGCTTGTAAAAACAGAGCATGTCACGTTATTTGATTCTGTTGACCAGATTTTCTGCCAAACCCCATGTGCGATATTAGTTTAACAACAACGGACAGATATTACTTTGAACAAAACCAAATGCCACTGCCAATTCTTTATTATGTAACTGTGAGCCACTACAAAACTGGCTGATTGCAATATGAGACAAGAGCGAGTAGCTTAGCAACGTGACATAGCACGTACATCAATATAACGTTGCACACTTGTAACTAACATGTATATACACACACTTATGCGTATATTAAAACATTCCTGAAGATATATTTCATACGGTGTCAGGTTAAGATAGATTGACGTACACATGAAAAGTTCTCTCGAAATGAAGAGCTTGAATTTAGTCTGAACAGGAACACCTGAGGCTTCTGTCAGTTGAGATTTAATGCTATATTTTAAAGAGTCGAACACTCCCTGTAGATCGGCGGAACCTATTCTTAGTTAGGGTCTTTTCGAATTCCTGATTAGAAACTTTTAACAATCAAAAGCTTTCCACTACACATTTTAGAAAACGTACTAAAGTTGAATCTAATGATACAACTGTGTCATAAATAAAATGGACATTCACAAATAATTTCATACAAGTAATAAAAAAAACAACACACACACAAACATAATAAAAACCAACAACAACATCTTAATATAACATTTTGTCCTTTAAAACCTTTAACTAGTACTTTAACTATATGTCTAAAGTTAATTTTTTACCCGGTTTTCCGAGATATTATTTAAAATCATAGAAAATGGCATGCATTGTATTTCAGGTTCATTTCTGAATGTATACTACCTTGGCTCTTGACCTGATGAAAATTTCACATAGAGATAAAAAAAAACTGGCAAGCAGTGTGGAACAATTACATTAATTGAAATATATGAGAGGTCGCGCGGATTGAAGCGGGTCAGTTGAACCATAGCTATTCAGCGCAAGTCAAAAAGGCCTTACTGGGTCCAATGTTTAAACTCTTGTCTACCGGTCAAAGTCATTAAGTTGTTCCAAGAAGAGCACAGTTAGTTCAGATAGATGTGTTAGTTTAATCGACCCGTGTCTATTTGACGTTAAGGTTTATTTGAATAATCAACTGGCATTGATCCGGCCACAAACACATCTCGTATGCTATTGACCACTCGTCACTCGATGGTGTCCATATAGCCGCTCACTACCAGCATTGTTGAGTCGCGGATAATGAACAGCCAGCCCGTCCGATTGTCCTCGAGTACTCTGACAACGTACTCGCGTTATAACAGATTTCCGATATGAATGATGGCAATTCGACACCCATCCACGGACAAAAGTTAATCAGCCTACAGGCGATGTGTCCTTTAAAAAAGATATATCAATGGAAGACAAGTCCCCTGCTCCCTACTATACCCGGCTTAGCCAAACATATCTCATAGGACACGGTATGGCCATTTCGATGATCAATTGACACCGGATGAGAAAATTCATTAAGCTTTTGACATATGAACTTATTGTGGTTTCTCTTCTAGATCCTGACCAAAGCATGATAACATTTACTTGAATAAATCGTCTTACGTATGTTTTCAAAGTATTGAAGAATTAACATAAAGCGAAAATTACGATGAAAGCTCCAATGTCATTGCCCGTCTTCCCTCTACGTTACTAAGCCTAAATGGTCAAATGTGGAATACTGAATGCTGGGACAAATGGCAAAACAAATAGTTGACCAGGAACATCCCAAACTGTCTTTGCGCTAACTGATTCATGGTATTTTGAATTTTAAATCAATGTATTAAGTGATAAATTTAGATTTTTATAACTTTAGCAGAAGATCCATTCCAAAATCGTGACGTAATTATGTCGTAATTTTGGTGCCAGGTTGACACGACAGAACATAACATTTTTAGCGTTTAAAGTCAATTTAGTTTAGATTTGTGATTTATATATTCATTGCATTATCAAACAGGTACCGGTATATAATTAAATCGCTTTTCATATGTTTAGCATAGGGTCCTCCTTCGGGTGTTTGATAATATAATTAGATGCAGGCATGTGTTGTTTGTCATCAATCGCTCAGTTCATCTAAACAATGCGCGGTCACTTGCTGTATGTCACCAAATAACTTGTGCAGGATTTCCAGTTGAGGGCACAGTATCAATCGATCAGAGCCGATCGTTATTATCAAATTTAATTATATTAATACGTACTACACAACACCGACATTCCACGCTACAATTCACACATAAAAAGTGCTCAGCGGAATGTTATCAAGGAATACAGTTAGCCGATACCCGGATGTGTGATGTGTTTGCGTGTTTATTTGCTTTGATAAGACAATTACCTTTCAATGCTGAAGACTTCCACTACCTGTGTTAGATATTTAGCCCACATAAAGAGTTCCCAGGTAGACCACAGATACTATATGTATATTGGTATTGGCAAAGTGTGTGGCGGCTAGATGATTAGGTTTATCTAATAACCTGTGCTGCGTTGAATTTCGGAAGTTGTGGAATGGCTGAGTAGGATATGAAATGAAAAGCAAGGCTTGGAAATGGAAGCCTCCAGATGGCCAACTTCCTCGACTTCTGTAATAAAATTAATCCAGACACAGGTAAATAGGAATGTTTGTTTTAACGGTGTAACCAAGGCTACGTCGAGCGTCATGTACTGCGGCTGATATTATCACAATTCCTGGTAATGAAGTTTCAATAGAAATACCATGATCTCAAAATAAATACACCATGGGCTGAACAAAACCTCAAGATAGATTATCAAAGTAGCCTGGGAAACGACCATATAATCACCCATCACGTAGATATGCGCATGATCTGAAAGGTCACGGGAAGCAAAACATCATTTAATTAATTAACCATGTAATTAAAGAGTCATTAATATCGCAATTGCTTCAAGCGAGTGAACAGGCTAGATATATATAATATATATTTCACACTATATGCAATGGAATCTAACCTCGGATAACGCTTCGTTAAACATCTGTGTGTTACGCCAGCAATTCAGACCTTTTCGATTCACAACCGCAGTTTAACCATCAAAGCGCAACCAGCACTTATTATTGGTGCATGTTTAGAATACGGACTTGCCATATGACCGCTAAATTATTCAATGCCGCTAGATTCAGTCTATGTAGCAGAACGCATAAACCTGCAAAATACAATAGCCCTCAGCCTTAGTTACTTTGAAACTCCACGTGCAGCTTGCAGAACATATACCATATAGAGAGTATAAGTCAGACGTAACCACCCATAAGTCAACCGAGGTCTCCGTAGACTACAGCCATGGAGCATCTCATTCTCTCTCTATTATCTACCATTATACTCAAATGATTGCTTAGGTCTGAATAGTGTCAGTTCGTGACTACTTTAATCAGACGTGGATTGATGCATTATTTACACTCATTTTAGTCACATCTACTGCGACACAATTTGACGCCAAACTGGAAAATATAGAGAAGATGAAAATGATAAAGCGCAGATTAAATATGCATCTCATGCAATATTTCATTCTTCACCATAAATATACAATACCTGAGACTTATTATTAAGCAATCGTTTGTTCCAATTTCAAATGGAAAATGTGGTTAATGATATAAAGTTGCAACAAGAAAACTCCGAATCTTTCATATTGGAAGGACTTACTTTGGCGATCAAAAGATGATTTCTCGTCAATGGGACTCATTAGTTTGCTTTGTAATCTAGAGACGATCTCTAACCAAGATGGCTCATTAGTTAGCTTGGCGATCTAGAACGGACCTTTAACGAATGTTGTTCATTACTTAGGGGATGTAGAGCCGATCTCCCACCAATATGGGTCATAAGGTTGCTTGGTAATCTGGAGCCTATCTCTAACCAATATAGTTCATAAGTAAGCTCGGTGATTTAGAGCCGATCTCTCACCAACGTTTGTCATGAGTTAGCCCAGTGATGTAAAACCGATCTCTCACCAATGTGGCGTATTAGATACCTTGGTGATGTAGAGCCGATCTCTCGCCAACGTTTGTCATTAGTAAGCTCGATGGTGTTGAGCCGATCTCTTACTAATGTGGCGCATTAGTTACCTTGGTGATGAAGAGCCGATCTCTCACCAATGTTTGTCATTAGTTAGCTCGATGATGTTGAGCCGATCT
>JAVFBZ010050680.1:0-10260 GCA_032466195.1 Katharina tunicata
CATCTTTACCATTTTCCAACGTCTCAGATATGTTGTGTGCTGGTTGTGTCTTTGGGCTATGACCATCTTTACCCTTTTCCAACGTCTCAGATTTGTTGTGTGCTGGTTGTGTCTTTGGGCTATGACCATATTTACAGTTTTCCAACGTCTCAGATTTGTTGTGTGCTGGTTTTGTCTTTGAGCTATGACCATATTTACAGTTTCCCAACGTGTCAGATTTGTTGTGTGCTGGTTGTGTCTTTTGGTTATGACCATATTTACCATTTTCCAACAAACCATGAAGGGTCTGCATCATTCAGTATTGGCCATTGCGCGTGCGCTGAATACATTAAAGCGACACATTGTGAGCTATAATATATCGCGAGCGTAGGCCAGTACAATATATATATATATATTATATTCCATTGTCCCAAAGATTTGGAGAACCCGGAGAAAGAGTGATATGGATATTGATCTTTTTTACAGTAATAAATAAATATAGAGTAGTACTTATACTAAGACTCATGTTTTGGCCTACGTTGTATTGCACCATGTACGTTTATACCAGTTCTTTACTCAGGGCAAACAGTCACAATATCTCGACATTTTGTCTGTACATTCCCCTCCGTATTCTTTAAAAATATGAGTTTACTGATCATTTCTCACAATACAGCCTCCATAATTCCACTGCCAATCGAGCATATTTGTCTTTTGGAATTAATAAGTTAATGTCGCGGCTTTTTTAAGCTACTTAGATTTTGGATATTTGCTAGCATCTAAAGAAAACAACCATATTGTCTTGCAGAAAATTTTGTATTTGAAGCCTTTATAAAATTACAAGATCACGATTCGGGAAACGGTCAAAGCTTGGGGTCGATGGCTTGATAGTTGATCAAATAAACCATATGCCATTATCAATATGTATTGCTTTGTGACACAAAATCATGCCATTGTTGGACAAGATATCATAGGGTAATATTATCCATACATATTATCTGAACACGAGATTTAGCTATTACAAGTCCTAGTTTGCTATCCTGGAAACGTTCTCGTGACTAGTCTTACATTTCTTACTTTCTGTGGTGCTTAGATAAATGCTTAATTTCAGTGTGCACCTTTGATGTTGTGAAAACTGACAAATAGCTATCCAAGCGCGAATTTGATAAGTGTTTCCCCATATTGCGTAATTTAACGCGATTATTTTCATTCATTCTGATTTATGAAAGGCTTATGAAATCTTCTCGTCATAACGTATGTTACATTTTCACCAATATAGCATAATCTGTTGATATCGCTGGAGCGTTACAGTCCTAATAGATACTCCTTCCAAAACCCCCTTATCTCAAGCGCCAACCAATATATACTCTAATATACACTATATAACCAGGAATGGCAAAATCGATTCCAAGCTAATAGCTCATGCATGATGCAAACTCCCCATAGAGATATACCTTGATGTTTCATACATCTGTATAACGAGTGCAATTAAATCATGTTTATTACCTTTACTTCGCTTGTAGAATTGATGTTTGTGCCAACAGAAAGTTTTTCTGTACCATATCTTAGCATGTTTATATGGATTTTAGCTGGCTGATTCTATGTCACTTTTGCGGGTAATGTTGCCTTTGTTCAGTGTACTGCGCAGGTTAGTACATTTGTTAAAGTGTACATGTTATAAACTGGAAAGCGACAGCGATCATTCAATAGAGTCTTAGAATTTAGATTTTGCGAAATAAGAAAGCGACGAAAGTAAATTACTAGGAGCGTTCAAACATGTCAAATGTTCTGCTGCACATAAATATGTTGACAAAAACGGTTGTTAAATTACGCGGTTTCCAACGTTGGTATATTACAAAATTTGAAACGATGTTTACATGTCTTCGAAAGTGTTGAAACCCAGCAAAATTTTATTTTATTTTAAAGTCTCTCTAACTAAATTGTATCTGTTTGTCACCGGGTTGTCCAATAGCCCATGAAATCTATTTAGACGTTGATGAATTATATCGATATAAACAGTCTGTAAAGGCTGGGAATCTTATGTGTCATAATATAGTTGTTTTCATTCTCAACTATAATTTAAAATACATATGAAGACACACTTCTGTACTTTTCTCTGTCTTCTCTCGTCTTGGCCAGTGAAATGAATTGGATTTATAAAAATGAATTAATAATTTCGTTTAATTAAACATAATAATGACGTTAATAGTTTATAGAAGGAGTCTATAACCCCAGAGATACTCGACAGGTATATTTGCATAACGATTTCGATGCCTAGTATGCAAGTATCTATAAAACTTGGTTGTTAAATTCACCAATTCGGTATTTGTTAACAGCATTGGATTTGCATCTCTATATATAACAACTGCATTGGTTGAGAAATATGTATACATTGCCCAAACAATAAAAAAAACATTGTGTGGGTATTATCTAGATAAAAAGACGCTATTTCAGTGTCCCTGTGTCAGTGCTTACCGTAGAGAAAAATTCGCAACCTTTGCTTGGATAAAAATTTGATTGTTCTACAGTCAGTCTGTATAGCTCTCGGTTAGAGCGCTGACCCTGCTAGCCAGAGTTCGAATTCCTGCGTAAGCCAGCAAATTTTCTTTCTCTACATTAATAAATATATATAATTTCACGAATGGAGTGGAAGCATGGCTTATTGCTTTTTTTAGTTCCATTGGTTTGAAAATCATTTGTTTTCACCATGTATTCTCTGATATTCATTAAAATTGTTATTTTACATATTTCAATTAGTCATACTTCGGTATGTTGAATACTAGTTCTATTAAAACAATCTGCCGGCTTGATGGTATTACATTACACGTTATGCCATAGCAATAGTGGTTTCCGTCAACACTGGTATTAACAACCCATTTATTACATAACATGACATGACCATATCTCTTGGCAACCACCGATAGATCGCATCAGACAATTAGCACACATCACGGCTAGTGCTGCGTAAAGTAAGTACTCAGGTTTCAAACTGAGACTGTTAAGATGCGGTCAGTCGGTAGTGCCAAAGCTACAAATCCATTTCATGTGTTATGTACGTAAAACTCGTGAAGAAAATACCCGCGGTCAGCTCGTACAGGACGGTATGGTGACAAGGTGAGTTCGAAGTACTAGTGTTGCGTTTTGTAATAATTAAGGAGATTTTTGCCTAGAGTATAAGAGTAGAGAAATGTGAAAAAGCGATTAGGCGTATTAGAGATATTATCTTATAATATATTTTGTCAAGAGTAATCACACTGGCAAAGGGATATCGACTAATTAAAGTCAATAAATTATCTCATGTTCTAGATCAATTCTCAGAGACAAGTTTCTAGATAAATCTGAATATAGGTATTTTAAGATTTGACCAATAGCATTCAGCATTGATTAGGTAATAAATATACATTAAATGTGGTGCATCAAAATTCTTGACGCCGTGTTATTTACGTGTGCTGTTATACAGAGCTTTGTGGAAGTTAAGAGAAAGTTTGATAGTTAAGCTGTTGGTGAACATAACGTGTGCATTTATGAGTTTCTGGAGGAATTTTCGTCCGTTGAGGACTATAGATATGAGTTTCCGGACAGTCTTTGTATGTTCCTTTCATTCCATTCTTTAAAGTGAAATTCGTCTTTAATATAACATTTACAGTAGCCATTTTATCCTATACCTTGCCACTGCATATAGATATAGTTTATTTTGTTTCTTTTGTTCCCGTTTTATGGTGTGCCGATCCTGTCTGTGAGCAGAAACTTTGACCAGTCATCATTTAATACTAAAATAGGCTCGTACCTTTCTCGAGATTGAGAAGACTATGAACATTAATATACTGACAAGCCATCCTTGTTGTTGTCGTAGAACTGTTTCTGCAAAAATGTGCGCTGGCGATTCAATCGTCTAAACTTTACTACCAACTTATTTAAAATTCAAGAGAGGCCGATTCAAGCCTGTAAAGGGCAGCAAAAATACATGAAATTGTGAAGCAGTATCATATAATCAGCTATTGACTCTTGCTACAAACACAATTTAACACAGGGATAAGTCTGTTTATGTACACAAGCCAATGCCTTAGAGCGGAAGACTCGACAGTAGAGAGAATGACTTGATTCTCTGTTTTAGATTAGTTTGTTTGTTTGATTGGGGTTTTACGCTGTACTCAAACTTATTTCACTTGAATGACGGCGTGCCAGCCCAATCGGTGAATGAAAACAGCTTAAACGATGCTGGCAACATGCAAAACAGGACAAAACATTTACATAACAATAACAAAGGCATCCTGTGCCCTTTAGCTCAGTGAGCACCAGTTCACAGGAGGCTCTCACCCAACCACCCACAAAAGTCAATATTTATGTGAGTTTATAATTTGATATCAGTAAATACACGCCCACGTGTTCCGTCTATTTAGAGAGTATCGCGATTCATTTCCTGGTGGCATTGGTATTGTTATTTTGCTCTTTAAGGCTCTTCATATAGTAAGAAGTTCACAATGATTGCAATCTGAAGATGAAATTTCAGTCATTCTAATACGACTGTCTAGCAGGCTACATTGGGTTTCTATTTGTACAATTCCTACAAATTGGAACAATTTTAGTTTTTCCATGATGGGTCTGAGTTGACCATTGGGGGGGAGTGGTGTCGATAAAGCCGGTTCAAGGTGTGGAAACTTTCCGGATCAAACGAATCTAACACAGCTTAACACGCTGGTGACGGCTTGTATCTAGAATTTAAAGATGGAGAATTCCGAATCTAAGGAAATGTTTATGTCCGAGCAATCTAAACGGCGTGTTAGCAAATCGATAGATAGATCGCCTGTGATCTAGCCTTCTATTGGGTAAACCTAACTGGTACTGCTGGCTTCATTTTAGCTAACCACTAAGATTATAAGATTAATTGAGGCTTGGCTAACCGTCTGAAGCAGATGTTCTTAGCGTATATATAACTCACAACAAACGGAAACTGCCACACTGTCATGTCTTTTGGATCGATATCGTAGCTGTTCATTATTATTTAACAGTCTTGGCTGATATGAAGACTTCTAAAACACAGTGTGTGTGGATTTCATAGGGGAGTTTTCAGTTATAACATTAATTGCATCTAAGGCAAGTCCTTTTTAGCGCCTATTGCACCGCTTTTTTTAAATCATGTATATTTGGATCGATGTTTCGTACACAAGCTAATGTAACACGGTATTTTCTTTGTTTCAGCGCAGACCGTAGAGGATATACCTCCTTCAGTGGAACGTGGTCTGACATCATGAACAACTTGTAAGCTCTTGACCCATGAGAGCGAAACACTAGGCCAATTAATGTGAAAGAACCGGATATCTCGGCCTAATAGCAGGAAACATGAATATGTCAAACGACACAGATAACAATCCTTTGCTTGATAGCAGGTTCCAAAGGGCTACATATTTTCTTTTACTAGTAGCACCTCCGATTCTTGTCAGCTTTGGAACTGCCGGTCATTTAATAGCCTTCTACCTGGTCAATAAAAATTCCCGTTTACGCAAGGTGTCTGTTGTGGTTTACCTTCGTCTATATTTCATCATCAGTACCTTCGTATTAATCCTTGGTTCAGGACAGGATTGGATCTGTCACGCAGCAGGATTGTCGTTCTTATGGAACTCTGCTGACTATGTCTGTAGATTATGGGAGTTCGGTTCCAGTCTTCTCTTCTATTTTCCACCGTGGATTCTTTCGGCAATTCTGGTCGACAGGAGTTTATTAGCCGCGCAGTCATCTTGGACGAGCTATATTTGCGATATGTTTTCTGCAAAAGTCATATCTTCTATGATCTTTGTTGGTTTGGCTACTGTTACGGTTCACGTGCTCTGGACCTTTGAACTCCACCCAGTATTTGGATGCACCATACCGCCAGACCGACATGATTTTCACTCCGTTGTGTGGCCCTGGGTGTCAGTCATCGTGTATTCTTTCTTCCCGATAGGTGTTATGCTTTTCTGCAGTTTCTATCTCTTGTTTATAGAATTACGGTGTGCGTTTGCTGTTCCATGGTCACATGGACATGGTAGCAATGACGGTACTGTAGAAACAGTTTACATTAGTCCAGAAGTACAAAGTGAGTTAGGTAAAGCAGAAAATAAAGTTCAAAACGAAGAAGAACTTTCCCTCGAGCAAAGTGAAACAGATAAAGATATTATGAACTCTGAAATAAATCATCATTTACATGCGCTTTACGTCAATTGCAACGGAAATGAAAGTATTGAAATCCACCCTCGTGAGAAGAATTGCAACCCTGTAATGTATTCTGTATGTGAAAAACAAAAACAATGTTTTTCTCCTCAAAACAATGTGAACGGTCTTTCAGTAAATTCCTTGAGGGACAGACAAACAGAATCACAGGAATATATTGGTGTCAAAAAACAGTTAGCTAGAAGACTGTTAAGTGACGGTCAAATTGTACAGCAAGGACCGGCTTCAATATATCTATCAAGGAGAACAACTAGCATTGGAGCAATTCACCTTTCCTCAAATTCATTTGCTCATAAATCAGACCAAAGAGCGACTATTCTCAGGAAAACGTCATTATGCATGGGCCTATTCTGTGTGATAGCAACTCTTCCAGCAACAATCTTGAACGTCTTTGTGATGCAAGCTCCAGTAAAATCCGTCCCTGATCAATTTAAAGTGGAAAAAATAAAATTTATTTTCGCTTTATTCCAAATGATTGTGGTTTTCAGTAAATCTATGATGCCTTATCTTATTTGTCTCTCTTCTCCAATCCTTCGGGAAGATGTCTGTCATTCATTTCGCGCTTCTTTCTTTAACAGAAGATCTGACTCAGCAACTTTGAACACAGCTTTAAATGAACCATTACAACTCTCCTCAACAGTATGTCTTCGGGTAAATGAAACCGAGACTTGTTTCTCAAATAGAGGCACAGGGAATAAGGTGTGAGGGATGAAGTAGTAACCAAACTGCTTTTCCTTCAAGTTTCAGAGAACGTTTGAGCTTTATTCACCAAAAACAATGTTAAGAACATTTATAACTTGTTTTCTTTTTGTTTAGTGTCTTTCCGGAAACATCTTTACAAAACTTATGATCATAAAGGTGTCCAATATCGTGATAACTTTGACAAAAAAAAGTATATCAAGAAACGGAGCGCTTTTATTATTCTTGAAAACGACAAAGATGTAACTAAGGAGAGTTTTGTATTATTTCTTTTGATTAACTCGTTTATTTTAAACTCTATTCCGTAAAAACGCCCACAGATCAAGTCAAATGTAAACTATTCGATGTAGATATTGACCAAACCATTTATTAATGCGATATGTGTATTCTGTTTTATTTTTACTTTCATACATTTCTAAGAAATACCAGCATATTGATAAAACAAATCGATTACATGCAGTTTAAATTGAATGGTAATTGCTATTCCAGTAAACAATTTGCAAATCAGACCTACGAACATATTTGTTTGCCCTGTTACACTTTACTGCCCTCAGGCGGGCGATTGCATTGCGCCGCAAAATATTCTAATATAAAGAACACACTAGTAGGCGCCTATTGCCTTCCCGCTTTGTCAAGTCCTAGCACTCATTGTGTTTCTACTAAAAGATCATGGGGTGCATCCTAGTAGCTGCCATTGCGTTGCGTTTGCAAAACGTTCTCTCCGAGGACGCAGATAGTATGAATATAGGTTCATGCGTGCTCCGTCATCAGTGTCTTTCCGGCGCTTGAAAGCCTCATTAAACACCAATCGGTTCTTGGAGACTTTCATTCGTTGCCTTGGCGCTTGCATTTTTCAGTGCATTGAAACCCCCGGTCTGATCACAATATATTGTTATAAGGGTATTAAAAAACAACAAATGGTTCAGAAACCACGAATCTTATATCTATCGTAACGCTGTCCAAGTCTGCCCAGGAAATAAGACACCAAGATAAATTAAACTCTACAATTTATGACTGTTACGAAATGAGGTGTTCACAACTTGTTGTTGTACATGTCCAGGACGAGTTCATGGCCTGATAAAATGTCGATCACCCTTTAAATAAGCATGCCTAAACAAAACTCACTTTAGCTACATCGTTGTCGTTTTCAAAAATAATAAAAACCCTCCATTTCTCGATATTTTTATTTTTGTCCAATTTATCTCGATATATTTGACACCTTGATGACCACAAGTTTTGGAAAGTTGTTTCGAGAAAGACATGTTGCCATTTAGTTTGTTCGTAATTAAATTCAGATAAACTCCTTTCAAACCTTCAAACTTCACTTTATAAAATTAAAGGTTCATGGAACAAGTGATTGTGGCAAAAAGGTTACTTTGAAATTAACAAAAGGATACAGTTCATGTCATTATGACTTTCTTAACAGGTTTTCTTTTTCGGAAATAACTGATAAGCCACATGCACCTAAATTCTAACAAGGTTTTATTGGTTACAACTGTTGATTCGCTGTGAGGCTAGTGTTGGTTTCTGAACTTCCCATCGAGGTCTTCTGTAAATATTAAAATCATCACATGCTTGTCAGAATTCATGAAATTAGTGTCCAATTAAGTTGACACGAAGGACTGTTTAACCTACCCCAGGAGAATAAAATCTAGTTTGGTCTTTTACTTGCGCATATCCAGAATTACATTTAAGGTGTGAATGGTAGAAATGTTAAGCATCACAGGAGACATTCAATAGAAAGTTGGCCGAGGTCATTTTGTTGAACTCGTGAAAGTAAAGCAAATCGAAAGATGAATTAAAAGATTACGAGATTACTTGGTTAAGTAAATGTCAAAAGATAAAACTAAAACGGGAATTGAGACCGAGTCCTTGCTTTGATTGTTTCTCGGTTTTTAAAAACTTTTTGGAAGGATATTTTCCCCAACTGACTTCTTTTCATTCATTTTGAAATATATATATATATATATATATATAATATTTAGTTACCGGACTGTTTCGGCCAACAATTTAGGATCTTCATTTGAAATGAAATTCGTTATTCAATTTAGCCTCAAACTGAAAAAAAAACATTTATGGTATGCTTGCTTGCTTGGGGCACTTAATGTTATTTCACCCTAATGACGGCGTACCAGCCCAATCTGTGGCGGAAACCACCTAAAACGATGGCAACATAGGAAACCCTACGATACGTTTACGGGACTAAAAAAATGACACCACGACAATTCGGCTTCCTGGTGCCCCTTTAGCCCAGAGAACATCAAGGCACATGAAGCTCTCACCCAACCATGTAGTATGAAATGAATTTGAAATGTAATTGTTATACACGAAATATGCACAATGTACAGTTTATTATGTTTAATAATGCAACTTACAACCCAGAATGATTGAAATAAGATGAATCTGGAAGGTTACTACTCTCTGTGACCCGTTTGTATATCATTGTAAAATGTTAGATTTATATTGTACATTTACTATATGTTACATGGTATCGATCCTTAATCGTGAACCACATCTGTGTATTTCGTTGTGTAACTTGCTCATGGCCTGACGGCTTTTGTCAATAAAGAAGTATTATAATATTTTAAAATTGTTTGAACGATTACTTGTTCTACAGATATATACGTAGATCAAGACTTACTTTTCTTGGTTAGAGTTCTTGGTGCCTTATGAAAATATATGCACCAGTATCGCTATAGGCGATGTTAATTTGTCAAGCCTTGCAGTATTAATAAAATAATTTTTATCCGCATCATCTTTTTTTTGAGTAATTACAAACTAGTCAAATTGGTCGCAAGATTAACATAAACGGCGATAATTTCCTTTTGATTTGTTCTATTGGAGTTTTATTCCTCACTTTAAGTGTGTGTTTTTTTTGCACATATGACGGCGTGTCAGCCCATTGAATGAAATGACAAACGCTTAAAAAAAAATAGAGAAATAAAAACAGGAAATAAACATGGCGCAAAACAGGACAATACCAAACAAAAAGTGTTTCCTGCTCCTCTTAGCACTTAGGGCACCCCGACTCAGCAAGCTCCCCTCCAACCACCGGTCATGCAGTTGTTTTGTTTCGGGAAAACTTAATATTAGCCATAAGAACAATATTAACATTCAGTAAGTTTATCTGGCGATTTTAACTCCTACAATTCTCTCTGGGATAGTCATAGAGTCTAAGCTCGTGGAGCTCAATGATGGTCGAGGGACCCGACTGAACAGTCGGTCAGATGAATGCTCGACCATCGATTTGACTGCGAATATCTTGTTTAAGAGGCATTTAGAAGCTGGGTACATAGCAAAAACATGACGACTAAGATGGATTTTCAACTTCTGGGTATATTGATAAGCGACGTTTCGACCTAGATGCTAAGACCGTTT
>JAVFBZ010050691.1:0-10259 GCA_032466195.1 Katharina tunicata
GTTTCTTGTTTATCAGCTCCTTCCAAGCATTATATTTCAGTACATATCTAGGTTTTGTGTAACTTTTGTCAGTTAGTTGAGATCGAATTCAGGTAAGTCGATGATTTTCTCTTGTTGATGGAATTAATGTTATTAAATTGTAGAACGACAAAAACAAACCAGCGACAAAGCGACCACCACATTCAAGAAATCTGTCGTGAAGACGTTAAACTCAATCTGCCAAACCTCGCGTGATTTCTCATTATTTCACTGTCACCACTTAGCTCGGCCGTGATAGGTGTATGAATATGTATCCAAATGGTACGTTTTGTTCGCCGGAAGCCTTTTTGCCGCCGTATGGACAATGAACACGTAGGAAAATATAGGGTAATCAAGCGAATTTTGTATGACTTTAGATGCTCAATATTTAGTTTAGGAGTAAATTATGTTCTGAATGTAAAGCAAATGGAAACTGTGGACACTTTCTACATCGGCAGTTTGACCCACAGGCTGTGAAAAAGTTCCGGCTTTTGGAGATGATCGTATCACGTCCGAGGTGATATGCGCAGTACATTTCATGGCGTCCGAATGCATTAAGCTTTTTGCTGCTGACAACTCCAAATGCTTTGATACATGTTTATCACACTGTAACATTACACTTTGTCCCAAAAGTTATCTTCCTATCAATTGATAGACGGTGTGTCAAAGGATTAATTGTCAGCGTACAGAAATATGAATTTGTTGTCACAAGAGGAAACTGGGGTCAGTTGACTCCAATGATATAATGTTTGGCCTCGTATCTAACTTTTCTTTTCCGCTGTCTGGCTTTTACCAAAAGGAAAATCAATTAGCCGGAGTCAGTCAGTCTGCGGAGGGTCCCCATATCAGTGTCTGTCAATCTCTTCCCAAAACCGTATTGATTATTAAACACCACGATGATCTTCAATAGTCTTATAACAGACTTAACGCGGGAATTAGATGAACTGTGACTTTAAGTGGTTTAGCTTCATACTTTTTTGACACAATTTGTTACAATCTTGTACCGCATCCTAGAGAACAAATTTATGCACTCAATAATCACTATTTAATTGCACATACAAAACACAAACATACTATTAGATTAAATCTGTAGGTTTACTCTAGGTGACGTTAATGAAATGCTTATAGTTATGTGCTGGTTCGGTTCATATTCTCGATTATTATCGTCTTTTATGATTATTTATTATCTTTTTACATAGATATCTTCCGATGCAGTTTTGCGCGTGTGTGTGTGTGTTTATGACTTTATCCTCAAAACCCGTATACGCGTGAGGTTTTCAAAGTTTGTTTTCTAAATTAATAAAATTGTCAGTAAAAGTCGACAATTAGTTGGTACGGACAAAACTTCAAATTTCTTCACAATCGCTATATTTAAATGACGGTAAAATATAGGAAACATCATTGATGACGGACTTTTCTGAGCAATGTGATAGGCTGTTTTCGATGTCACTGGAATCTGACAGCGTTGTTATGATAACAACAGCAGTCAAAGGACGTAACTCTGATCGAAGGCCAACATTGGTGAAGGCAAATGTTTTTATAAGTTTTCATTTAATATAAACTTAGACTGGAAGGCTTGAGGGATAATAAATTCGCTTTTGACGCGGTTCACAGAATATACGGAATATTATGACAGTTTTAAATATGACACATCACTTCACCTGCGGCTCAGGGTGAACGAGTTTCAAGTTCGTACACCTTTTGAATAACGTCAATAACACACATAACCTATGTGGGAGCTGTATGACCGTTAGCTCCACTGTTATTACCAGCATAAATGCCTGCTGAGACAATTATTGCTTCCTCATTAAACACAATTGAATAACACAAAAAGGGAATCTCTTCCGAGAAGCCAGTATTCATATCATTATGACAAAGTTGTTTATGACACACGCACATACACGCGCACACACACACACACACACACAAATAATCCCTGATGTGGATGAGGTTGCTCTATTGCCATGGAACTGGGCGACGAAACATTTATCAATCGAATATTTTATCGAAATACATTAAATATAAAAAAGTTTACTCTCAATAAACAACAAATAAAAATCCAATCGTTATATCACTGCTAAGGGCAACGACATTAATAAGTATTACCCATTAGGCCTTCGGGGTAATTAATGAGTCGCTC
Organism: Katharina tunicata; assembly: GCA_032466195.1. Lineage (NCBI taxonomy): Eukaryota > Metazoa > Mollusca > Polyplacophora > Chitonida > Mopaliidae > Katharina > Katharina tunicata. Next base: position 2,159 of record JAVFBZ010050691.1, read on the forward strand.
CTTAAAATCGTACGAATCAATTCTATGGAATTCACATGGATCACCGAAAATTCAATTCAACCGAATTGAAAATGCCAAAGACTGTGGAGGCTGTGTGAAGACATGTATCTGCAAGACAGCCAATTTAATGAAGAGAACTGACTATCAGTGGACGCTTCGTTAATCCATAGCGGTAACCCATGTTCTTCAACGATAAGCGATTGCCTACAAGCAACATAACGTTATCGGCTTCGTGGACAACGCGTGAAATGCCTTTCTGCACCTGAAAGAGAAAATGATCTACAGGCATATTGATATTCCCATTGCTGAAGGCAATGCGGTGTCCTATTGAAAGTGAACCTTTACTAATTTCCACAACCCTTGTTTAACAATAAGCATCTCGCCTGAATCCGCATATTGCAAATGGCCAGGTTAACGGAAGCTTGGCTGTCATCTGTCTCAGTCAAATATGAATCATAAATGAGGACTAAAAAGATGGATGATCATGGTAGATCGACTGCTGTTGGTACGCCCTCAATCATTTTGCAACATAATTGGTCGAGTGCAGTTTATGTTTTGGTATGATAGAAGAAGTATATATCTACAAGATCGGACAAGAGTTCGAGCAGAGATTCTCACTTCACATAGCATCTATTCAGTTGCTCCTAAAAACGTGTTAGATCAAGTCTGTATGTATAGAGGACAATTAAATCCGAAGCCGTGTAGAAATGTCGAAGGCTTAGAAAACTGTGTGAAGCCTTGTCTCCCGATGACTGTCACCACAAACACTTTGTGCACGCCCCGTCATCTAACATGAAGTATGATATATGAGGGTATGAGTTTGAGATGACAAGAGCAAGTCTAAGCCATGAGTAGTCTAGTGGCTTTGACTAGATCTATGGTGAAAACGCTATCGAGGTCATGACCCTTCGAAACCTAGCCATCAATTTGGACATAGTTTCAATCACGTGGTGCGACTGGAAACTCGCCCTATGTTCCACCATCGTTGATGACAACAGCTATTAGGGCTTGTAATTCGCGTCATTTGATTAGAGAGATTTTACGAGATTTCTTCCAGTTCCGGGTACATGCTACTTCTACGTTTAGATATAACATCACACGGGAAGTTAAAAAAGTGACAATTGTCCCGTCCGGTCCTATAACTGAACCAAAAGCGAAAAAACAGCCTGAAAGAGAAATATCAAGGTTTAAGCGTCACAATTTCGAGGATGTACCCGGAAGTATAGCAGAAATGAACGAGACTTAAGGAGCATGTTAACAAGCAGCGGGCATGTTCATTCGTTTCCCGCCGTGGCCTAGATGCATCTGTATCGTTATTAGTCTACTACATAATCGATATATAACGATACAGAACAGTACTGAACAAAAATGTGTAGTTTTATTGGTTTTATCTTGTCAAATTAAGTGATTTTCAACTGAATTGAACTTTCAGAGATATGTTATGTATCAACGCACACCTCGCACATTAGTAACATGTAAAAGCTAATTATATTTGTCAACGAGGGTAGCAAGATGGCGGCCAAATTCAAAAATCTCCCTCAATCACTCGACTTTTGTTTTGAAATTACTGCCGCATAGCGAGTTTTTCACACTCAGAAGTTACTTCAAATACAATGTGTTGATAAAAACTACACAAAGAATTGGAGAAAATGTATAGGAAGTATCGAATAAGTCGGTAAGTTTCAAATATGTGCTCCGCATTGCCCTGTGCGATGCGGGAAATACAATGTTTCAGTCTGGCACAGTTCTGTAGCTAGCCGTGGCCTAGACTTACAAAATCACGTCAAGACACGCAAGCTGGCGAGTGCCACGAGAGAAGGCGAAATATCTGCTTATTGAAGCCGTTATTTTTAATGTCTGATTCCATGGCAGTCGACTCATGCTGCATGTATATTCAAAATTTCAGATATAGAGTTAATGGTTGCTGTCAAGTCCTCCGAATAACACCCTTGGTTAATTTTCTAACATTTTTATTCTTGCTTACTGAGTTTTGACCCAAATGTAAGTCGTATTATCAGGATTATGGGGCTAGTTTGGGGGTCATAATCTTCTAGGGTTCACCGGTTGTTGGGTGGGGACTACTTGTACCACTTTATCTGCTGAAGAGACATGAAACATTGAGCGCATATACATGTAACTGGGCACAGAGGACTGCTAACACTCTATTCTTCTCATTTATACAGAAATACATGCACCTCATTTTTTTCAGATAGAATCTTTAGTGGCCCTTTTTACAATGATTTACCAACAAACATGTTTTATTTATACCAATTAATTATTCTAATGTAATTCTTTTGATATCATGAATTATGTATCTGTGTGTATGTTTCCAAGAACTATACAACGAAACCTATCGCTTCCATCTTTTTTTATGTAGATTGATATCAGTGGAGCATGTCTAATGAACCGCGCTAAAATATGTTTGCGGGGCTCTATAATGTTTTCTGAGAGCTTTGTTCAGTCCGCTGTGTAAAGAGATAATAGAGAGAGGAAGAGAAACTTTCTGGTCGCGTTTACTGTCGCCTTGATCCTTTCACAGTCAGTCCCAAAGTCCTCGTTTGCTACGCGCGTAAATAAATGACTTTAATGACCAAATCATCCATAACTTTACTATACAGGCCTAATGCCAAAGTATGGGCTTCACAAAACATCAGATCTGGGTCACGTTAAGCTGACATGTTGTATACTTGCTAAAGCGAATGTTGGAATTATAAGACCGGTTTTATATTAAACGGTCCAAAAAAATCCCACACATTCTTTCTTCAGCCATTCGTGTATTACGCGCACAGCGAGGCGTTTCGTGGATTTTCTCAGACTCTTTATAGAAAGAGCATTATGTATACAAAATTATGTAAGCTGTGAAGGCTTATGTTACGTTGTAAGACTTCTTATATTCGAGACACTTGTGAACAATAATCACCCCATCAATTTACACCCTGTGTTCAATCCATAATGAAGTTTCAAAAATACAGAGACTGATTGGACTACGGGAGTCAGTCATTTTACTTTTGCTATGTAACTGTAGATAGTTCTATACAACTTTGTATGAAGGGTTTTCGTTGCAGTTGACGTCACATGTTCGACCTGTGACGAATAGTTTCAATTATTACAACCAAAGTTTTCTGATATCACGCACGTTTGAAGCGATGTTTGTCTTGCATAAGTAGGTAACATCTACCTTTTTGCCTAACGTGCTTTCACTTAAGTTTCCGGAGTTCATATTTTGTTAAATCTGCTATAGTCTATTGTATATTAAATACGTGAAATTTAATGATAAAAGGGGATTTGCGATAAAGTCACTACCACTGTCGGTGCCAAAAAACGCTTCGGAATAAACTAGAGCCGTTTGTCCCATGAAATGTTAACATAGCATCAAACCTGGTTTAAAAATTCACTTCCTCATCAATTAAACAACATATGCACACAGATCAGTATGAACAAATATTAATCTGTCACAACACGACTTAAGTCTCGAAAAATCGGTGATAGAGTTATTGTTGTTGTATTTCAGATTTCGTTCCAGGTTAGTTTAATAAAACTTTGTAGGACAATTTTTTATCGTAAATGACATCATTCCAGCTTAAAATTTTTAAAAAAGTTACATCATTTAATATCAAACAAATTTCGCACGAACCTTTTTTTTTTAGCTACCCAAGGTCTCTGTCCTTAACGTGCAGAAATTCAGTGTGGCTTCAAAATGGCCCGCATATCAGTGACAAACGATCTTTTCTTACAGACACACTATTGATTATTCAACACTGAAATGGTCTTCAACGAGTTTCTAACAGCCTCAATGCGGGCACTGTCTGATCTTTGACTTCACTGTTATTAGTTTTATGTTGTCTAATCGAAATTTATTTCTATCTTGGAAACATAGTTTAAATATGAACTCAGCTAAAAACTTCCACACACTTATAATATCCGTTACTTAGATGGCACACTAGCCTCTCAGACAGCATTAATTATAGGACGATGCCTGATCTACAGTCACCAACACATCACACGCCGTAAAGGGATTCATCTTTGACGCTGGTTTATCATTGCATTGTACTGGGACAATTTAATTCTTTGTAGGGTAATATATTTTTATAGGGTATATATATACGTTTCGAGACATTTTCGACATTTTATGAACGAATGCAGTACAAAAAAACATGCGCAATGTATATTTATTATTTTTAATAATAAAATTTCTTAACCAAAGATTGAATGACGTATCTTTTGCTGTTTAGTAAATTAATTGCTTAAATCTGGATTTGACGCATAAATTGCCGATTATACTTCTGCAAATATATTTTTGTATAAATGTAGAGAAAGAAAGGTTTCAGTTTGCTTGCTTCCACTTATATATGGGAAATATTTGTTAGACTTACGGTACGGACATTTTCAACTTTCATGAGCATTCATGACAGAACCAGTAATCGAAACTATACGACATCATAATTCATGACCTAGCTCGTTCAAAGCTAATTTCCATGTTATTGAAATGAATTCGCCGATCTAGTGGTTGTAATGTAGTTTAAATGAATGTCGGCAAATGATCTGGCCAGAGTTTGAACACAAATTATCTCATTACAGAGCAATGACTAAGCCGGTACTGTAAATTGTTTGAATCAGGTCTCAGGAAAACGCATGGTTTACCGATGATTAAACCTAAAGCCGAGAAGAAAATGTCGAAGACTTTGGAACGAGCGTGAAACTGTGTCTATCAAAGACTGCCAATATAAGGAAGACACCCAAGTGAACGCCTCGCCAATCCATGACGGTAGCTAATGCTCTAAAACGATAGACGAGCGAGTGCCTGCAAGTAACAGCTACAAATCAGCTTCGTTGACAATGCGAGAAGTACGTTACCGGACTCGCACGACTTAATGGTTTACCGGGATATTGATATTCCCAACGCACAGGCAATATTGTGGCCTACTGGAGCTGAGCCTTGTCAAATTTCCACAATCGTTGCTAAAGAGATAAACATTCTGCCTGAATCCGCATATCGTACATTTTCAGGTAAACGGAATCTGGCGATTGCCTTCCTCAATCAAGATATGAGTAGGAAACGAGGACTGAAAAGATGCGTGTCCATTTTAGATGGACTGCTACTGGTAAGCTATTCTTGTAATTTATTGTTCAGCGAAATACTTCTGAGACTCAAAATGCACGTATAGTCAAGTTCAACTGTGCGTTTAACTGTATCCTTGGCGAAACTAGCAAACCTAGCTTGTGCCATGGGAAAGCTAGAGGCTTTGTCTGCTACACGGTCACGATAGACCTTAAACGTGCAGTGCTGTGTGCAATGAATCAGCTTCGAAAACTCTACTGTTCTCATTTGTAAAAGAGCCCGCTCGCACTGTACAATTGCTCACATATAAGTGTTTCCATTTTTGCATGGATGTCATGATTTGGATCTACTAAGGAACACAATTCCTCGATTGTATGTTAAAGCAGGTTGTTGGTTTTCATATGATTCCTTAGATAATATAAATATATTGTTATTTTTTAATAAATCAGATTCGTTATTAAGTAGATAACCATCGGTTAAATGTCTCTGTTTGATATTCTTCATTATAATTCACTATTCTAGAAAAAAGAATATAGTTGGAATTATATTGAAGAAATGTTCTCTCAAGATTTCACTCAAATCCTTTATATGCATTAATGACATACAACAGCGAACAATATGACAGCGCGGATATCTCCTTGTATATATGATCGATTGATCATATCAATAGAGATTGGTATTGGTTGTAGATGTACCTGCGGGTTTAAACGAACCGTATGATTTTCCAAGTAGGCCACCTCCATACGCTTCACTGACACATAAACACTATAATGTCTGTACAAATAATGTAATATAGCCTTTTTCCACCGTTGAGAAACACGATTTTTGTTTCAATGTTTGGGAAAAAATTGTGGACCACCGAAGTATCATCGTATGAGAGTCGTTACGTTGCCGTGATGTTGTCGCTGTATATCGTGATGTTGTTGTCTTGTGCATTCGCTTACATTCATAGTGGCCGCAACACTTACAACAAGCCCAGAGTTGTTTATACGATGCCACACCACCATCGCGTTGCGAGTCAGCAAGACTTTCACAATACACCACATAAGACTCATTTTTGCATAAGGTCATTTAGAAAGTTAAATATAGGCTATGGGCTGTCATGTCGAACTTTCTACTTCCTGCAGAGCAGAAACTTGCACGCATTCCGGGTTACTGAGCATGTTGAAGCTGGAGAAAATGTATGACCAACAAGGTTTATGACAAAAAGGACAGTATGCAAATACCAATAATTTCACCCACTGCACATGTTTCGTCGTGTGAATAACTTCATCGTACAGGCGTCTTGGAATATTGTGAATTGTAGTGGCGTCGTTGTACAACCTTGACATTTTGTAGTACGCCGTATCAAATCTTAACCATACCGTTCTAATTCGTAACACGATGGTGGCACTATCGCCCTACTGATGTACCACATCTTGAAGGTGTCTTGACAAGACGTAAAATCCGACTGAACGTGATCTTTTGAGTGCGAATTGCTACATAATATCAAGGTTTTTCTTCTTTCACAAATCGTACTCTATATACCATAATAAACCTACTGAATGTGGGAAAGGGCATTAGTGATAGATATGTAAGTACTCGCTTGTAAAGGAAAAGGTAGAATGTACAGGTTTATTGATTTTCTCTGGCATTAATAGGCATCTATACATAGAACAGAATATATAAGCTTTACGGTATACATCATGCTGCGTTGTAAAACACGTTGCTTTGTAGGATTCACGACAGTTTGTTAATCACGATTTAAGCAAGTGAAGTTGGATCGCAAATTTATAAGACTTTATGGTTATCGTTTTGCAATGGGTGTATTTGGAGCTCAAATCCAGGTTGTCCAAAACATACTTTCCCGTTGGAGGTCTAGACACGAAAGAAATTAACAAATAAATGTCCAAATTCATGAGTCAGGTTATTTAAATCATATCCATGTATTTGGAAAATAATGAATCTTCTAGCGTTTGCTTAAGCTATTAAGTATTGTCTGAAAAACCTTTGTGGAGAATTATTTTTCTGGATAATATACTCGAAACAAGTAACTAAATAAATAATGTCCCAATTCATGAGTCAGGTTTTTTAAATCATATCCATGTATTTGGGAAATAATTAATCTTTCTAGTGTTTGCTTAAGCTATTAAGTGTTGTCTGAAAAACCTTTGTGGAGACATTTATTATTTTTTTGGATAATATCATGATCGTGGGAAAATTGTGTTTTAAAAATGTATATGTAGATTTGTCTAAGGTCTATTCACGTATGTCACTTGAGATTAAAAGCCGACGAATCAATGATGTTGTTTTTATAATATATGGGGTTCAGTTCCAAAAGGAAATTGGATATAAAACGAACACTCCAGTCGGAAACATCAGATTAATTCCTGATCAATTGCCAAATTCTCGGAGGATACTCGCTTATTACAAAATATGACATCAAAATTGGACACACATTTATCTCCTCTTAAATTGAATATCTGCCGTGGATATATTGTCAGTATAAGCATGTCTGATGATGTAATGTTAGGGCTAGGATCTAAGAATGTCTATTAGCCGCTGGTCTCTAACACATTGAAATCAGCCTGTCTTCAAAATGTCATCTATATCAGTGACTGAGAGCCGACGGAAAAACTATTGATTATTTAACACGGAGATGATCTTTAATGATCTTCAAACAGTCTCAGTGGGGAATAGTCTGATCTTTCGCTTTAGTGTTATTAGTTTTATGCCTTCTTGACGCAATTTATTTCAATATTGCGGTGAATGTTATGGAACGATTATCGCTATTTTATTACGGGACACACAGAAAAGCATAGTAGCTTAACAATGATTGATTATTCTACGTAATATGTATCTTGCGACCAGTAATCAGGGAAATCCTGGAAAATATTTCAGTCAAGTAATAACAAAAAATTATATCCATTTTTTAAACTGCTGTAATGATGTGTTTTTTTAAATGTATAAATATTATTGACCAATAAGAGAGCGAACGACTATTGGAGTTTAGGTAACGCCTATATGTAATAATTGACCAATCAGAATTGAGTATTTGGTCAA
>JAVFBZ010050702.1:0-10259 GCA_032466195.1 Katharina tunicata
CAGCACAAAATGTCAAGGCTTTGAGGCATATTTTAATAATACATGCTTCAAAGCCTGCAGCCACATGATTTGTATTTCCTGCAGGCCACGGGGTATGTCTCGCAGTGCAGGCTTGTTATAATATACTTAAGTGATTACGCTCTCCATACAAAAGATTGTTCAGTCACTAAATTTGCTGATGACAACTATCTCTGTTTCTTCTAAATCCACCACAGAAATATTATGGAACATAAATGAAAACCTTAACAAATATAAATTTGTTGCGCTGAAAATCATATGTTAATTAATCCAGATAAATCTAAGTTTTTATTAATTGGTTCAAGGCATAGTTTAAGGACATTAACTACATGTAACATATCTATTCAACTTTCTGGTTTCACCTTACAACAAACAAAATGTGCAAAGCTTCTAGGGATTTACATTAATGAAACATTGACTTGGCAAGATCACATAAGTTACATCTCTACTAAAATTGTTAAACTTTTAGGTATCCTTAAAAAATATAAATCTTACTTAGACATTAACACAAGAAGTATTTTTTATAATAGTTATATATTACCCCATATGGACTATTGAAGTTCTGTATGGGGATTGTGTCCTCAAGTTCTTTTAAATCGTCTTTTTAAATTACAAACACAAGGGGCACGTCTTATACTGGCAGCCAAACTACAACACCAACTTCCCTTTTACTTAAAGAATTAAAAAAAGGATGACAGTAGAAAAAATGCTCATTTTAATTTACAAATCTTTAAATTCATTAACACCATCTTATTTAAATGCCATATTTGTTTCTTATAAAAATATACATACACGCATTTTATGCTCGACTGCTTTTGATATCCACCTTCCCCAGTATAATTCAATTTGTATAAAAACAGTCTTCATTACATAGGTGGTATGGCCTGGAATTCTCTTTCTTTAAAAATTAAAAAGGTTTCATCTATACATGTTTTAAAAAATCTTTGCATACGCCATTATTTTTTAAATCAATGTAAATATATTATCATTTGTTAATTAATAACTTATTAAATGATTGCTTCAAAATATTTTGATGATTTTTATTTAAATTATTTATCTCAATTTTAATGTAAGTTATTAATGTATTTGAAATATGTAAGCTTACACATGTATATACTTTTTATTAATGTTTATAGTTGAAATTGTTATGGTTATTATATTGTTATTGAGAACTACAGGGAAGATCAATTAGTTTGACTGTATTATTCTTGTTAAATAAAGTTTTATTATTTTTTTTTAATTATTATTATTATTATTAAAGCCAAACAAATGGGATTCCTGATGTCCCTTAGCTCAGATAGCACCAGGTCACAAGATCCTTCCATCCAACTACTTCAAGTGCCCCTGGAAGACATTATTTAAATATTGTATCATTTCCTACATGCACAGCGGGTATTTTTTTAGTGGTTCGTGAACCTCCAGGTTTAGCTGTAGCTATTTGTACCTAAATATTTGATTGTCGTTACACCACTGCTTTAAATAGTTAAATTTTATCATCAAATTTACCAATCTTGTAATTCAAATATTCCTATAGCTCTTCTCTAGGATGAAGATCACTATCTTAACTTCATGAATTTGACATTTTTTTCTCAAATTTTCACCATTGGAGGGTTAGAGTTAACCTTAACTACCTACCTATAGTCAATAGGGGTCATGTAACCTTTGTTTTCTTTGTTCAATTCATTTTGGATCCCCAGAAAAACAAATGTATCATAACTATACAAAAACATGACGACGGAGATGGATTTTCAACTTCTGGATATACTGGTAAGCGATGTTGCGGCCTAGATGCTAAGACCGTTTTCAAGCAATACGGTTAGCATCTAGGCCGAAACGTTGCTTACCAATATATCCAGAAAATGAAAATCCATCTGTCGTCATGTTTTTGTAATGTACCCAGCTTCTAAATGCCGCTCAAACAAGAGACTATAACTATAGTTTATGGAGCATAGAAATGCTCATTAGATTAATTCTGTGTTTCCCCGCCATTCTTCTAATAATCTGATTATATATATAAGAGAATCCTTTGAAGAGTTCTCAAGATATCTTGTTTACAAGTAATTTCGCTGTAAAACTAGTAATATGATACCTACAGCAGTAATTTCAGTTGGCAGATTGATGGATCTAACACATCTATCTGATCAATATACCTTAATAAAGTTTGAGAGAACAGATGCCCTAATAGTTCTCAAGATTGTTCTCTATATACACTTACTTATATTGCTTGATTTGGAGTTAATGCTGTACTTTAGCATTTTATACATGCCAATGACTGCAGAGAAAATCAGGCAATTAACATGATTAACTGGATAGTCAGGGTGTTTGTTATGTAAACTTCTATCCCAATTACATAAATTGTTTGATTGGGTACGAAATACTTTAGGTTATTTCACTTAGGTGAAAGTGTGCTGTACCAATGGGCGAAGGACACCACCTTTAAAGTCACTGGCATCAGATAACGACAACACAGGACAAGGACAGGACTCCACAGATTTGTTTGATTGGTGTTGTACTCAAAGGTATTTCCTTTATATCATGACGGATTCTCCACTTTTTAATCTGCTCTACTCAATACGGCGGAAACCTCGTAAAAAACGCCCCCGCAATTGCTGAAGTCACCTCGTGTGACTCCCTCGTATACCTCAGGTCCACTGGGAGGCTTGAACCCCTGCGGTACATCGAAGGAGGATCTGCAGTCAGAAGCGCTAACCACTGAGCCATGGTGCGGGCCCAGACTCCACAGAAAAAGTCTTTTTGATGCCCCTAGGGTCAGGGCACAGGAAGCTCCCACATCCACCCGCAATTACATAAAGCTTTCTAAAAACATTATCCTGTGCTGAAATTATCAGGCTTTGACCAACTGGTCTCACAATATCCACAGCAGAGTATAATGAATATCAGACAGTCAAATGTAGTCAACATTTACAGGACAAAAAGCAGGATTTCACAGCAAATCGGCTTCCTGGTGATTGATTGATATTTTACGACTTACTTAAGTTTTTGCACTAAACGTCTAAATTGGAAACTTTAGAAATCGTCATTAAGATTTTTTTGTATGCCTCGACCTTTTGTAATGGTGCTGGACAGTGAATATGTGATAATTCAAAATTTAAAAGAATTGAAAATCATTCAGCTCACCTGATTGTATATTAGGATACCACCTTATGTTAAATAGGTTACTGATTTACTTTCATTTCAAACTTTCACTTCAAACTTTATTCAACATCAGAATTTATTACTAAAGAGAACATTAGCTTTTGTTATAAGTTCTGACTTTAAATAAAGTTTGAAATGAAATCACTTCCCTATTTAACATAGGTGGTGTTTCCGGTCTGACCTCACGTTATCCCAATCCACAAGTTTACTGCATTTCTGTCATACATATACTTATGCTTTTTATGCACGTTTTAGGGTATTGTGATGAACAAATTTGGTCCAGGATATATAAACAAGTTGAAGACTGACAAAGGCAGAGTTTTAATCTGCTCTTATGCTTTACAATGCCTCAGTGTAGAGCATTTCGCTGCAAAACAGAGGCCTAGCACTAGAGTTACATGTACCTCTAATGTGCATTGCTGGTTCTGCCGACTTAATAAGTTGGCCTTCATAAGTTGTTGATCTTACATTGTCGACTAGATGTTGTAAAGTTATGTTGCATTGATTGACAAAAAACTATACCGCTATTTTAACGTGTTGTCCACATTCTCACGATATAGGTATCCTTTAAAACTAGGCATTGCTCGTAGACTCATCAGTCACTAAAATACGCCTCACAAGTGATATAAATCAAATCACAGTACGACTAACCATCTACTATGCATCCTCGTTACTGTGACAAACTTTTCTAAATATCGATAATATTGACAACGAAATTTGAATCTGTTCAAGACATTCTCGTAATAGACATGTGTGTAAAGTTTGATAAAAACTGGCAGAGGGAACACATCGCTTGAGGGGTTACGTTTTTTGTTTTTTTTAAATAGCTATAATGACCTTGAACCCACAACCTTGAAAACATTCTCAAAATAGATGTGTATGGAATTTTAAAAAATTTGCCCGAAGGAAAGATCTCTAGAGTATTTACTAACTTTTTAAATGAATACTATGACCTACAGTAGCTTGACGTCATACCCAGACATTTGACCTTGTCCCAAGAAATTTTCATACAAGATGAGTGAAGTTTGATAAAAGTTAAAAAAATGCAATGGTTAGAGTGGGGACTAACTCTTTCTAGGTCCCTATTATTGGAAATTGTTATATTAAGATATTATCGTAATAGACAGGTGTGTAGTATTTGATGAAAATTAGCACAGGGACACAGTCACAAGAGTGGTGAGCAACAGTTTCTTAAAAAATAGCTACCATTACCTTGAACAATGGAGTGATGACAAGACGAACAACTTAAGGAAAAAATTAGGTTATAAACTGATAAAAACTCTGGCACTAAAGATTTTAAAATACAAATAACAGTATTAGGTTTTTTTATTTTTTTTATTAACTGACTCGCTAAAAGATGTATATTATGTATATACACCGATCAATTTTGATGCAACATTTTGAGGTAACAAGGGATACCATTATTAAAGTAATAAGGTGCATAACCATTTTTTAAACATATAAGGGACTGAATGTATTTGTCTGAGTAGCTCTAAAACTATATACATGGCAAACACTTGATGTAAAACTGGGTGTGATTTGGCTCATGTTAAGTTTAGTACAAACGGTCAAAGCGCACCCAAAATTTTACTGCTAAATGTTTGTGTTTGTGCGCCAGGGGATTGACAAAGTATATCTGAGAACAAAATTCTTCAAGATGAATTGACTTTCTGCAGAAGTTCAATTTCAAAGATTCAAAAAGCAACGCTTGTGATACAATCGATACTTTTAATGGAAAAACTGGACTAAAAGGAACCATCTGTGTGAGTTTTCAGAAAATGTTCTTATGAAAGACCTATATGACCACTTACTAATCTTAATAATTTGCGCTGCCGGTGTATGGTGGAAAACCGGGAAGAAACCTCGTGAACCTGTGAACTCTGCAGCCACCAGAAAACTTACCTTATATACCTAAGGTCCACAGGGGGGATCGAACCTATTCCGTAGTCCAACGCTCAACAACGGGCCAGCCCTAATCTATTCGAAGGCAACACTTTTAACAAGTATATGGTAGAAGAGCCAACCAGTTGTAATTTAACCCATAACGATGAAAACACCTCCATGGTTAACGACAGCCAATGGAAACTTCCATGATTTACACAAGTTCGACTAGCTGGCTCAAACTTAAAACTAGCTTATGGTACATAAAAAAAAAATCAATGAAGCCTCAGAACATCACAATGTAAGAAAGCAACAAAAACTTGTCAACAGCTAAAGTCGGACTTTGACTAAATCGGTAACTAGAAACGGACTGTATCTAGTAAACACAATATATGAAGAAGATAGACCGACAAACTGTTTAGAAAGGACAGTAAAGCAAAAATATATGAAACTATAATTTTATTTGTAGGGTTTAAAAGTGAACCTCTGTCGAGAATACTAATCTTGTGATAACTGATATTGTATGAAATTTTTCTGTTCTTTTAAATGCCTGCTTTTATATTAATAATAGTTAAAGCAGAATGATGTATGGATACAGAACTTTGTTTAAAACATGTTTAACGAACTATATAGTCAGCACCACCTTAGATAAGAATAAACCAAAATAATCAATCAAGTTGATTGAGTCTTTTTTTAAATTTCTATAAAGATAATAATCTTAAGACATAACTGTAAATAGCAAAGGAAATGATGTAAATGATAAATTTGGAGTAATTGACAATTTAAATAATGCCGACTATGTAGTTTGCTAAATTTGGTCTTTAATGGGTTAGAACTCACACAAACACAGATATAGAAAAAAACAAACAAGAACTTAAAACATGACTAACTGCCATGTTTATTTTGCTGAAAAGTAAATGTCAAATTCATAAAGATAAATACAAATCAATAAAATTTCAAATTTCTGTTGATGGTGACAGATATAATAAATAAAGTCTAATCAGACAATATATTTTTTTACTGTATTATAAGCTGAAAAGGAAACTTAACACTGAAATGCCTATATAATGACAACTGTAGAAACAAATACCAAAATGCTCAAAGACTCCTTTAAGTGTCAATTAAACATTTATTCATATTTTCTAATTCTAATTCATTATTTCTTTCATGGGTCAAAACTTCCATTTTTGAGAACTTGAAACTTCTCACTTCTTATCTACTGATGCCATTTAAAATAAAATTATTTATTAATTTATTTGGTGGATTGGGGTTAGCATCGTACCTTAGATAACGACTTTAGGTTGCTGGTGTATGGTGGAAAACCATGAAGAAACCTTGCCAAAACCATGCTGGGACTGTTTCCTTATATATCTAAAGACGACAGGGGAGCTTATACCAGTACAGTGAAGGGGTAAAATTATTAAATTAATTACATATACCATAGAAGAAACCTAAAGTTGTAAATTCACACAAGAACATCATTGTTCATTCTGGCAAATGTTACTAATGATATTATCAATTAAGTTAATTTAAGTCATAACTGATATAGGCATTAAATGAGGGCAGATGATAGTAAATAATACATTACTAGCATGCAAAAAAAAAAAAGTTCAATAATATCAATTTTTCTCATAATTTTTTTTCTTCTTCTATTTTACAATTTATTTAAACTTCCTTTTTTTACATGCTATAGTTTGAAGACACTGAAACTCCGGGCTTTCAGCATCAACTTTCCCTGTAACATACATGTGCACACAGACACCAGTCAAACACATATAGTTCACACATTCTGTATGCTTCAATGAATCAGTAACAAATGTTGTGTGTTAAAAACAAAGCTATCTGCTAGAGACTGACAAATCTTTATCTTCATTCTTTTACTGTGAAATTCACTATAGACTTTATAGGTAACAACTTCTGGCTTATAACTGGTGAGGTCAAGATTCTGCATTTTGAACAGTTTTTACTACTCAAATTCCTCTATCTTTTCCAGCGATTGGTTTTTAATATTGAACTCGAGATTATTTCACTTATATGACGACTTTGCTTTGCCTGTGATAATGGAAAACCGAAAAAGAAAACTCTTGAAAACAAATTAATACCGTGGGATCTCCACAGTCACCTGAACATTCCCTGTGTATAACTAAGGCCCACACGGGGATTCAAACCTATTCCAGGTAGAGTGAAGGGTGCTCAACAGTTCAACGTACATCCAACTAAGTCACGGCCCTTTTCTCCGATTGATCATAGTCAGTGATAATTTTTGTGGTTTCTGTTTACAAGCAACATGATATATTTGCAATCATTTTCCTCTATTCGAGGACATCAAAATATGTATTAATAGTGTTTGCTTGGAGTCATCCTACAGGCATAAAGCAAAGCTAGCCAAGCTTTAAATCTGTTTATATGGAGAGGTCATGTATCACATGTTATAATACAGGATGATTTGACAGTGCCATCTCATAAAAATAGCTGATAACTTTGTTTTGAGTTTGTATTTTGCTGTTCAGTGGTGTTTTTAGCCATACTGCTATTACCGGTTAATAAGAAGTAGGAAAAATCCAGATTCCAACCTTCTAGACTATGAAGACTTTGCTAAGTTTGGTTGGATGATTGATTTGGGTTCACTCATATGACGCGGTGCCAAACCAATAGGCAAAGGAAACCACCCTTGACAACAAAGACGCCACGGGACAAGGACAGAACTCAAAACAAGACGCCACAACAAAGCGGCTCCAGGGCACTGGGAACCCAACCCGGCTTGCCAATTTTGGATGCTTTGGAACATATTGGTGGGGAGAACATTTATTTGCAAAGCCAAGCATTTAGGTACATATGCACATGTAGTTGCATGGCTTTATCATAACGTATCAATGTTAAGAAAGCTTCCAGCATGCCAGTTTCTTATTATAATGTGTCTAAAACTATCCAAGGAGCTCTATGTTGTCATAATAACACACCATTTTACCATGTTTAGACAATTTCTCAGTTTCTTGAAGAAAAAGGAATGTTTACAATGTAAGCTTTATACAGGTTCAAATTACAAACGTGGTCTGTTCTAATTGTATAGCAGAAACCATACAAGAGACATGAAACTCATTCTTGAAGAAACTTGAAAGGTTTCATATCTTTATGATCAGTAATATACTGCATGATCATGTTTGAAAAATAAATAAAATAAAGACCAAATCCAGTGTAATCGAATTCTATATAAGTCAATACCTTTGACTTGCTATTTCACAATAACTAAAAAATCTTGTAATTACTGAGGATTTGGCATGCCAGCAAAATCGGTGAAGGAAACCACCGTAAACAACGCTGGCAACATGCAAGACAGGGCAAACTTTTTCTACAACACTAACAAACCAGGACACAACAATAAATCTGCATCCTGTGCCCCTTAGCTCAGAGAGCATCAGGGCACAGGAGGCAACTGTGGGGTACCTGAAGCATGTTCAACAGTGCAATGGGCGGTTAACCAAGCCAAACTGTGTTCCAGTGAGATTGATTTATTGATTGGTGTTTAAAGCCGACCTCAAAAATGTTTCAATTATATGACGGCCGTGTAGACAGCGACTCTAACACAACCAACTAATTTAAAGTCACGTATAGTTAGCTCAGCTGGAAAGATAGCTCAGCTGGAAAGATATTCACAAAATGCCTCACATGGTACATTAGCACAAACTGTGAGTCTAAAATAAACAAGACAACTCAAACAAAGGATTCTTGTGGTTCGTAAGCTCCATGAGCGCCGAAGCTAGATGGTCATAATGGTTTCAGAAACCACCCTAACTTCCTAAAGAAAGTGTTCGGGAAATTGTGTAAACCTAACTAGGATATTAGTTATGATAAAGGTGGAATATGGATATTATTTACGCTTATTTTCATGTGTATAATCACTTGCTCAGTTGTTTGAGCCTCAAATCTCATCTTTCATTCAAGTTTTTCATACATACATACAGACACACAATCATATCTACAACCAAACACACAAAGAAATAACACGAGGTAGTTGATGAAAAAATCAACACAAAGTCGTGAACAACAAGCACGCCAATCATGGTATTTGAAAATAGTTTTATGTCGTAAAGATTGTGACAAATCGCAGTGTAATATCTTTTTGTCGTATAACTAATACCTTTACAATACATATACCTTAAGTATAACAAGTTCCAAGACCTATCCTAATAAATATATTAAATGTATATATTGACAATTTATCAAACCAATAACTAGAAACGGTATAACAAATTCAAGAAGGCAAGAGTTGAAAAGCAAACACTTATTTATATTAAATTTGAGTCTACAAACAAAAACAAAATCTTTTGTTAACTCTTGGTTTTTCAGCACATCTTAAGTTCTCCAATTGAACATGTAAATTGAAAAAATGGTTCTAAATTAGGTCATAACTCTGTTGAGGTTATAGAAAGGATCAGATTTTAAACTCTTGGGCCTTCATGAAATGTTATAAATGTGTAAAAACAATAATGAATAACCTCTTGTTCTATGTAAATCTTCCAGTATCGTCCAGCATTAGGAAACTGTGTTACAAGGCGTTCGTAACTGGGGCGTGCCTCCTCAATCTTCTTCGTCTATAAGCAAGCAATAAAAAAATATGTATCACTTAGAGAAAAGCTGTATTTATTATCTGTATGGACTAATAACATAAGTAAAGCTGCTTTGGTAGAATTCAAGTTTATATGCTTGTGGTTTGAGGCCTTACCTAAGGTTTATCGTGACATCAGCCCATTGGGCAAAAGAAAAAAACACCCCAAAGAACACTGGCAACATACAAGACCCACAGGAGAAAATTCAGGTCACCACAAAAAGTTGGCTTCCTGATGTCCGTTAGCTCAGGGAGCACCCGGGGACAGGAAGCTCTTGCAAACCACAAGTTCAAACTTAAATGTAGCCGTGTGTATAAAAACATGTACAATATAATCTAATGTTCAACAAATCCTGCCAAAAATCTCTTGTAAAAGCATAAATCCAGAGGCCTGTTCAGTAGGTGGGTCGCTCAGTTGCTATAAGATATGGCGTCACAAATTACCTGTGTCATAACAAGTGATATTCAAAGCCAGACTTTTACAGAAAATCTGACCACCACATGGTCTTTTAGCCAATGAGGATGTGTTTGTTTGTTTGTTTGATTGGTGTTTAACGTCGTACTCAAAGGTATTTCATTTATATGACGACGGATTCTC
>JAVFBZ010050713.1:0-23367 GCA_032466195.1 Katharina tunicata
GGCTAAACGCTTGTCTTTCTGGTTAGTTAGTTTTGAGTAAAATTACAACTAGGGAAAGTTTTTGGGTAAAGTCAGCTTCAGTTTTACGACGGAGATGTCCGAATCTATGCTTCTGTGGATCACCTAGCCATTTTCTCTCTAATTCACCCGGGTTTATTTTTTTCAGGGATCCGAGGTTTTAGTCTCAAAGCCACAACATATGTCACAATATAATGTAGAAACAAATGTGAAGTAAGATATACAAAGGTTTGGCAAATCCATTTTCTGGAGAAAAAAATAAATGGGATGTTGATACCTTAATAGAGGTATGTATCTCAGAAGATTCGCGCCTAATGTTTGGAATGACAGCTTTACCCGAACTTTACACACTAAAATTATGAATGTATATGGGTCCGGATTTGAGGGTCAATAACCGCACCTCCCGCCTCCACCCGCTACCAGAGGGCCCCCCGGGCTAAGGATTATTTTATAAAACTATTATATTTAGTATTATTAATAAAAAATAATTACCAAATTTAATTGCGAGGACCACAGTGACTTATAAGTGACACGAACATAAATTTTTCCTTAAGCATTTTTTTAAAATTTACAATTGTTTTTTTTTTACACTTCTACCTTAGTGCAAATATTTTCACACACAAATATATATTCATGCCACCGTAGAGGGCGTGCATAAGAAGAAAAAATAGTTCATTTTTTATTGATTTGTCATGTCGTTTAATTTTCATGTTGAGGAGACTTCGAAACTGCAGTGCCCGGGGTTCTCCAAGATCTACCATGTCGACTTAAATGAAGAACTAGTCTCAGATTACACAGCATACGTGCTATTCCATTTAGGTGTCACTCACAGGTTAACAAGTTATATAGGTTTTGTTCTCTGGTCCCTTGTAATTGCAGCTTATATGTGTTTAACAGATTTTGTCTATGGTAACATCCCTTGTCTATTTCCACCTTCCCTCTACCTAATTAGCGTTATCAGTGCATTAATATACTAACTTCTACTGTACTTAACGGCCTTCAAGCTCTCATTTCGGTTAATGCCTTCCACAATCGGATTGCCTTTGTCAATCTGATTCCTAGTGAATTGCCAATTAGCAATGTAAGCCGAGTTATGTCTGACTACAGTATATGTTTGCGTGTAATTCTGTTAAAACGTTTCTGGAATTTGAAAGAAAAAAAACAATTTATTAATGTAGCGCTGTATTGGCACTATAGTGAACTAAAACTTAAGTTATTGGTTTTCAAACTTTATTTAATGTAGGTCGTAACGACCATCGTTGATCAAGTGTATATGGCTTTGACTGATTGATTGATTATACTTTTCGAGTGGCAGTTAGAAGTTGGATAAGGCGAAAGGAGAGTGTATGGATGGATAACAAAGGCCGACACACAAAGTCTCCTTGCGCCTGACAGATTAGTGTTTGGAACATCTTTAACTTTTTGACGATTGTGTTCTTCAACACTAAACCCCGGAATAGGTTCGATTCTCCCTGTGGGTCTTAAGTTTAAAAGGGAAGTTTTCCGATGGCTGCGGAGTTCGCGGGGTGTTTTTTTACGAGGTTTCTTCACGTTTTTTTTACCATACCTCGGCAACGCAAAGTCAGCATATAGGTGAAATACTCTTCAATACGTCGTTAACCAACAATCAAATAAATAAATCAACGCTAAACAGCATTAATAAAGCAGCCATATAAATGGGTGCTGCTTTGTCCGGAATACCATTCATATTGATTGGCCTGTCACGTCTATGCTTTATACATACTGAAATTACATATATTTGTATGCAGTGCTGTTCTGTATCGTCTTAAGCTAATAAGGATAAGAGCTCTGCATCGACATGGGTGTGAGGAACATGGATAAAATTGACTTTTAAGTTACGTGTATATATTTCTTGATTCCTTATTTGTACAGAAGTGAGTGGATGGATGGGCGCTTCCTTCCCCCTGGTGCTCTTTGAGCTAAGGGGCGAAAGGAAGACGATTTGTTGCGGTGTCCTGTTTTCGTCCTTCGAATGTACTTTATAGCGTATTGTGTGTTGCCAGCGTCGTTTATGGTGGTTTCCTTCACCCATTGGGCTGACACGCCGTCATAAGAGTGGAATATCCTTAAGTTCGGTGTAAAACCCTAATCAAATAAACATACATGTGTACAATATACGATGTTTCTGCGTACCAAAACTACACCAGTTTTCAGTTGTAATCCTGTATAATTGAACAATTTAAAATTCATAGAAGAACGAGGAGCATTCTAAAAAAGAGAATCAAATCATTCTCCCTTCCGTCGAGTCTTTGACTCTGCGGTATTGACTGGCCATCTTGTTGTGCGCCTACCAATAGTTATCGCTGCGGACAGTTTGAGAGAAGTGAGAGAAGGTTTATACAGCTGATTTTGTGGCACAACCTCACGATTTTATGTCTGCTTTTACTGACTTCAAATTGAACTTTTTTTCTCTGTTTAATTTTAAATTAATTGGTATTTAAAAAAAAAACAATGGTTAAATAAAGACTAATTACTAAAGTGCTTGGGCACAAATTTATATAATAGTACATGAAATGAAAGAAATCAATTTATTCGAAAGAATGTATGATAAAAAATATTTAATATACTTTTCTTCTTTACTCTTTAAGCATTTACTTTTCAGCCTATGCTTTTTGTATATATAATTATGTCATGTAAACTCACTTCCTTAATTTAAAAGCGTCTAATATACACCATGTTTTGTACAGCAGTAATTACACAAATTCCATTCAAACAACTTAATGCATATATTTATTTACAAGATAGATGTTTAATTTAACCTTTTAATTGTTTTTTTCGCCGAAGCTGGCGTCAATTCTTAAATACTGAGAGGCAAGCAACTATTTTGTGTTTATTTGCTGTTCTATCATTGTCATGTATATATATCTAAAACTGGCGACACAGAATAATGACATTCAAGATAGCTGGCATTTTTGTCTCGTGTTATATTTAGACATTTGCATGTGTGTTTATAGTAGAATGGTGTGGGTAGTTTGAGATTTCTAGAGCATTCGTTCAATTACTTTTGCTATTAATCGCAGCACTTACGTTTGCAAACTAATTACCAACGCATCCTAGTTAGGGTACACCATATCCCAGCCACAAAAGGAAATATATCGCTCAAGTGTCACAAATATTTCAATTATATTTTTGACCACAAAATTATCTTTTTGATTCACCATTGTTTTACGTCATTTTGGTGACTTCACAATGAACATGTTCAGGCACTCCCGGAAACAATTCATCTACTTACGGCTAACTGATTGTTATTTTACGATGTGTCAACTTTAGTTTGAACCAAGCTGACGTCAAAGTAGAGAAACTGCGAAAATGTGATAAAACATATTCCCAGGGTCTCAAGTGAGTGGTTGGTCGGAGCATCGCCGTGGTGCTCCATAACGTAACAAAGCTGGTGAAGAATCCCCCGTGCTGGAGTGTTCTAGAAAAATGTAAACGATAAACAATGTGTGGTGTCTTGGTCATGTCATGTGTTGTTCTTATCAATGTCATTCAATGTGATTTACTTCATTAATTCACTGGTTCGATCTGAGCTTAGGGGCATCAGTAAGCCAATTTATTGTGGTATCGTTTTTTGTCTTGTAAATGTATTGTGGCGTCTTCTATGTTGCCAGAGACGTTAAAGATTGTTTCTTCCACCGATAGGGCTTGCACACCGTCATATGAGTGAAATAACCTTTAGTATGGTGTAAAACCCCAGTCAAACAATAAAACAAAAACTTCACCAATTGGGCTGGTATGGCTTCATCTGAGTGAAATAAACTTGAGTGCGGAGAAAATCCCAGTGAAATAAACAATCCCAAACACTCTGGAAAGTTAATTATAATGGCAGAGTTTAATATAATAATGTTATCTTTTTGCAAATTTGCAACTAACCGTCTGTAAAAGTGAAGATTTAGAGGATTGCGTACAATATACTCCATGTCATTTCAATTAAAATTGGCAGTGCAAACTTTAAGAGAACGCTATCTTAATTTTTCAGCTCCGTTGTTTTCTGTTGATTTTTTTCTCAATTATATTGTCCTATATTTACGAAAACTCCGGGTTTTTATTCCAGGGGAATCATCACTTAATTATTATAAAAGAACTATATTCTCAGTAAACAAGTTTTGATCCATTATTTTGTCAAAATTTGCCAAGGCCTGCATGAAGTTTTTCGAAGGAGAGTCAATTCAGTTTATTTCAGCAAGTCATTGATATTGCTAGTGAAAACCCTGGTATAAAATATTCCCGTTGCGCTCAGAAACGTTCTTCTAGAAATGAGATAATTTTGGACATGCTGCTTATATAGCCTGTTAGTCACCATGGAGTCGCGCGTGGGCGACTGGATACATTACAATTGGTGGAGTATGGCTGCCGATTTACAAACCTATTATAATAAACATATTGGGTTTTTTAATAGCTTTTAATTAGTAAATAAGGCGGAAGAAAATTTGCATATTGGGAACATAGAGGAGTATGGCATTTATAAATTAATTAACCAATAAAACGACAAAACAAATCCTTGTTTCTTGTTTTGTTTACGACTGTACTATCGGCTACACGCTACCACGTGACCAATGTTTACAGTTATTTATAGCACACGTAGGTGGAAGTGCACGATGTTTTTTGTATTTTTTTTCTTAAAACATAATCTTTAAAAAGGAAAAATAAAAATAAATATAAGCTTTACGCTTGAAATGATACAAGTTTTTTTGTCATCAAGATTTGTTTTTTATGCATAATTCGTGTGTGGCCGAGACCATATGTACATTGGTTGAAGCGATGCATACAGTGTTTAGCATGTGTGGTTGGGATGAAGCCTCCAGTGCCCGTGGACCGTAAGGGCATCAAGAAGCCGGTTTGTTGTGGTGTCCTGTTTTTAGCCCTGTAAATCTACTGTTGTGTATTCTGTGGTGGTTCCTCCGTCCATTGGACCTACACACCGTAAAATGAGTCAAAATAACTACTGCTTACAACCCCAATTAAACAGACAAATACAGTGTTTAGCGGACGCTACAAGGCAAAATTTAATAGAAAAAAAATCTACTTTTTTTTCGTCTGAATTTACTATAAAATTGCCTTGTAAATGTTACCAATGTGTTAGGTGGGCATTTTTAATACATCAAATAGCTCAGAGAGTTCAATTCTGTCAAACAGAATTGGAAACCACTTAATTGGAGAAGTTAAAGCCGTTAATTGCAAAATCTTAAACTTACACATTTTGTTCAATACTGTCCTTTATGGATTACATATATAGATCAAGATCTATCCAGAAACTTGTCTCTGAGAATTTATTTTGGACACTATGATAATATATCGGTTTTTACTAGTCGATATCCCTGTGCCAGTGTTATTACTCTTTACAAGTATATATTTTTGTATAAATGTAGAGTATAACTGCCCTCATCTTTATTTGGTAGACTAAGGGGTTTACTACTTACTCTAATCGATACATTTTTCAGGTTGTGCTTATTTTCACCCATACCTAATATCTATGTGTGTTACATATTCGCAATATCACAATATCATGTATTGCCTTTTCTCCAGATGCGCCTACAGGTTGATCCAGAACAACTCGAGATTCAGGTCTATCTAGAAACTTTCCTGAGATTTTATCTAGGACATGATAATATATCGGTTTTAATTATCATTATCGCTGTGCCAGTGTGATTACTCTTGACAAAAATATATATATTTTTGTATAAATGTAGAGAAAGAAAATATACAGTAGACTTAAAAGAAACAGAACTCTGAATCTAAGAGTGCGCAGGGGCGTTGTAAGCTCCCACTCACCCTTCTACGAAGAAATCGTAATGGTAGACCAACACCAATCTGATCACGCGAGATCTCCTATGTACAACGAGGACAAGACAGATCTCTGAGGCCTCGTGGAGACATTTTGAAAACGACCCAATTTAACTGACTATGTCAGATAATGTAAATGGTACGTCCCGTTTTCTACCGAGTTTGAACAATTGTCTCGTGTGCCAGACACGTTTCTTGCATAATTCGCAGTCAAGATTATAGCACTTTATAGAACAACCCACAAAATCATGCGGTAAACATGTCCCCACAAGGCCTCAGAGATCTGTTTTGTCTTCGTCATAAATAGGAGATCTCTCGTAATCAGATCGGGCCTACATTAAACTGATGCTCAACTATTTATTCAACGAGCACAGTTTTCTGTTAAATATATATTTAACTTTATCGTTTTTGTCGTTAATAAACTATATAGTAAGTTATTCAAGGCTGGATTAATCGATTGATTGGTTGGTTCTTTACCTGATTGATTGGTGGTCGTATAAGCAATACATATCTTTAAAGGCCAACCTTTGTCATTGCAAATTTTTTTTTTTTTTTTTTTTTTATAAAGATTAAAAAAGTTTGGGTGCATTGTTAAGTTTAAAAACGTTGTTATATTTTATATTTTAAATAAAAATGAAAAATTGCCAAAGGCTAATTTAACACGCTTGGTTAATGATTAATTTAGCTACTATACGTTATTGGAGATAATCTAATTAGTCGTTACAACAAGATATCTAATCTATGAATTCTCTTTTTGACATTTCCGTTTTGAAATTATTTTATGGTTATTATATATCAGAACATCTTATGCTAAATTTGAATTTTTTAACGCTGCCATTTTTTTTTAAATTGTCTTCATACTTTGCGTCCTCCGGATACATATCGAGCTAACATTATCGGAGACAGGATTTTAGACATACTAAAGCATCAAATTATAGAATATATTGCTATGCCAGAAACGAACACAAACATTCCCATTAAAACGTATTCTGTTGAAACAATAATGGTTTCTTAGAAACGAAGTATATCCTGTTCTTCACACTCTAAAAACACATTAATAAACAAATAAAAATCCTTACAAAAAAAGACACCGGATATATGACGAAATATTCCATGACATGTTAAGGAATAAAGTTAACCGTAGCATCCTCTATTAAACTTAATACTTTATGATCCATAAGAGTTAGTCAATATTCCGTCAATTCTTTGCCGTAGGAATATTCCCTTTAAAGGCTTTGGAGTTTTTCTTTACAGTTTGCCAATTACAAGATTTTTTTGTTCGGAGTGTATCTATAGTATCTTTGTTTCCCAAAACGGATTCGTGGAACTATACTGGTTTTGCAATGTCACTATCTCAGTGTATACAATATGTGAACTGTTAGTTATTGTTTGATATTTGTATTCTTGTTGTTTCGGGTTGAGTTTTTTTTTTTAACGAAGAATTTTAACGTTTTTCTTTTCGATTTATCTTTTATACTTTTTATATTTCGGTTTAAATCGTCACCTGTATAGCAAACATGCTGTCGTTACTATACTGGTATACCTGTCTCTACATTAGTAAGATGTGTGTATATAAGTGCATACATACACTTACATACCGTATTGTTAGCGATATTTAAGTACAGTATGGTCGATAAAAGCTTCTTAGTCCGAATAATAAATCACATTTTTAACATTTGTTATCCGCGGGATTTTTTTCAATAACTTAGTTGCTTTACATTCTAATTATAGTGTTCTTGACAAGCGTTCAGACGGTTTAACTTCATCGATCAATAATCGATGACCTATTTCTTGTTTTTTCTCTCACATTTTTTTCTCTTTTTTTAATATTGGCCTGCATGCTTTGTACGTTGATAGCGAGATAAATAACTATAGGCTTTGTGGCAAGCTACGCGCAGTTCTACAGCTTACAGAGAAAGCAATTAAATACAAACAAAAGGTATCTTGGATGACACCTCGTTGGAGAGCGAGAGATGTATTGTCGACTGTCGATAAGTTGATTCGCGCTACACTTGTGCTTGTGGAAGCGAATGCAGCTCGACGGCAAATGATTATTGACGAGAGCTCTGCCTTTCACTGGCGCATTGTCTCCGCGATACCTGATAAAATAATTATACGGCGTGAGAAACTTTTGGAAACTGTAGCCGGTCGTTTTCTCCAAACACGTTGGGTTTCCGCCGTAATGTACTTGTCATAAAGATGCCACATTGATCTACATCCAATCCTCCGGCCTTGCGGACGATCGATCTACTGCAATTAAATCCTGTATGTTTCGCTTTCCGTCTATTTGTTACCTTTGTAGGCCGCAATGAGAGTCTAGTCATGTACCTGCGTGTTACAAAATCAACTCGAATATCAGGCACGACGAACAAAGGTAAAAACTGAACCACTGATTGGGAATCCAGGTCAACTTAGGCATCAATATACAATAAGACAAGAATCAAGCCATCATGTATATCTCAGGTCAAATTAAGAGTGATCTCTGGAAACAGTAAATATCAGGATATATATTTGTTTAAACCAACAAAATTGAAGACCTTTAGAACAAAAACAAAAAAACATACAAAGACATAAGGAAACAAAGAGACAATCAATAACTCTTTTCTATAGGATGTTTTTATTGAAACAAATGACACAAACGCAACAACTAAAGATGAGAGCTTAAAATCTTTCAAACTATTTTAGATTTCGAAACAGTTCATAGAGATTCCGTCATACCCTGTTAGAATCTTTGTTCAAATTACGATTTGTTGCACAGTTTAAGGATACTTGATTTCATTCACTCCTATTCTTGTCGTAAATTCTACGATATAATAACTTTATGACTTGAAGTCCACTATTGTTTGCCAAGCCCTTCAGAATAAGCGGATAGCTGGATTGAACTGTCGTCAGTCACTCTACCTGTAAATCAAGTAGAATGCAAACAAAGAGTTTAACAAAACAAAGTTAAACAAAAGTGTTTTAAACTAGCTGTGCATGATCCCCCTACGCACTTTGCACCGAATTGGTTCGTGGCTTGTTTAAAATTCTTTTAACGGGATGGTTATCCGGTTGACTTTCTAATAAAAACGATTTTTTTTAGAATATTATAAATTTGTCTCGAGACCCGTTTTTGATTAAATAAGCAATATAAAACACACAACATCTTACTATGAATGTCAATCTTGAGCCATCCAGGTATAATGAAACTAAAGCAAAGACGAATAAATCTGGTACTCCGGACATATATTAGAAACACTGACGTTGCGGTGACCACCAAACTGTATGACTAGCTTGACCACTGATGTACGTGGGTTAGGGTAATCACAATCTGGACCCTTTTTTAACATGTGTCACCTAGGGTTACCAGTCCTTGCATATATAGCTCTCACTATGCACAATTCTTCACTAGGTAGGAGGTGGTTTGGTGATCGCCGCAACGTCAGTGTTTCGAATATATGTCCAGAGTACCAGATTTAATCGTCTTTGTGTAAACATTTTACTATGTTTACAAAAACAACTATACTCCCAATCAATTAAAAAGCGTCTGTGTGAAATTGAAACGGCATCACAATATATTTACAGATTACTACGGCATTTTCTGAACGAAGCAACATGAATAATTTACCTTTCCGGTGGCTGCGGATATTCCGGGTTGATTTTTGACGATGCTTCTTCCCAGTTTTCCACCATACACCGGCAACGCTAAGTTGTCATATAAGTTAAATAGTCTTGAGTACGACGTTAAACGTCAATCAAAGAATAAACATTTTTAAAATCGACCGATGTTGATGCAAGATATCTCCTGCAATTGAAGAATCAATCGCTTCATTCCCTTGTAAGTTTAAGTTATTAAATTGTATATATTGATAGAGTTTTTTCAGTCAATATGTTAAACTTATATCTGTATACGTTTTCCTGTGAAAATAAAATTATATATACTCTATCTAAGTATAGGGTCTGTTATATTACAAACTTCAGCAATTATAATAGCTTGTCTTTTTTGCTGGTGTGTTCATCAGAGAAATAGTAAACATGTATTCATTTAGATTTTGTAGAAATTTTGAAATTGTTGGTACAAGTTGCTTACACTGCACACAATGTTTGCCCACAAGCGAATTAGCCAGCAATGGGGGCCAAGGTCAAAGCGCGATGTGTCTAGCAAGTCTCCCATGGATCATCAAACATTGAACCTTCGGTGATTCTAGTTTGATGGACATTCTCCCTTCAGTGGATTAAGGGACGCGCTGTCATCTGCAACTCTAAAACCCTCGAGCTTAGTCATTCCTTCAATCTAGCCGCTTACAGAGTGATTTGAATTCACGCGACCTTCGTCCTGTGGTTAAAAAATTAACTTTTAACCGTTTTATACATAGCAATGTAATTAAGGATAAGGGGGGAATTTTAAGATTACAATATGCATTTTCGTGAACTTAGTCGGCGTTTAAATGATATATATACTAACACTTTCAAGATCGGCATAGTTGTAATGGAAGGGAAAAGTACATGCACATATAACACAATTAGAAAAACAGATCTATCCGCAATTGCAAAGCAGATCAAATTAAATAGCGTTTTTTTTTTCTTTTCTTGCAAGCCGCGTCTATAGCATGCAACGAAATTAGCACAGCTGGTAAATTTAAAGTTTACATTACGAAAACGATGTTTTTTATCCACTATTAAACACTGTAACCCGAACTTCATATAATCGTCAACAACCACTTTAGCAAAGATAAGAAATTATAGTATTTCTTTTTCACATGTTACAGACGACTTTAAAAGCTTTGCTTAACCGAAGGAATAAAATCATTATCACACATTGAAACAAAATCTTAAGTAAAGAATAATAAGCTTTATTTCAAGAGAGTAAAGTATACGAAATACACTTAATCAGCGAAATAGCTGGTTTACCTTGAGGCCCTCAACATGAACAACTTAATGGTATTATTACCTAAAAATAAAAATCTAAACAATTTGTTTTCACCAATAATGTTTTTTCCTGTCATGGGCCGTTTTATGTCTAGCTTTTCCATTAAATAAAACAAGTCAATATAGATGATATAGATTTAGTGAAAAAATACATGTCACGAAAGGGATCGAACTCGGGCCGTTTGCTGTTAGCTGTGTTTTAAAAAGTAATAGTCTTCAGTCTCAGCCAACAAATGACTAGCTGATAGAATTGCAAAACAACCAAAACATAAAAGACAAGTATGATACGAATGTAAAAATAAGTCAACAGTAATTAAACTATGCAAAAAGGTGTGAAATGGCCTCATAGCGACGATGATGGCAATGTAAAAATAAAAGCGTTTCTCGTAAGTTGCCTGTAATGGAGTTTTACAGTTAACGGTTTTATTGTTCGTCTCGTTTAAGAGTGTCCGTTTTTATAACATACAGTAAAGTGACAGTGCATCTGGCAAGTGAAACAAATGCATGTTAGAAAACAAAAAGACTTTTCTGTGAGCCTAATGTGTAGTGACAGATGAATTTATTGCCATTTTTTGTCTAACAGTTCGTCCGCACTTCAGAGTGGTCTAGTGTATCTTTTGCCTCTCTGTGTATGCATGCCCCAAGGTGGTCCTTTCATGCCCCTTCTTTAGTTGATTTGATCTGATGATAGTACTTATACATGTGCTAATTTTGACACTCACGCTGTAAAAATAGAAATAAAAACTATATCGATAAGAAAAGACAGGTTTAATAACACTCGACCTTGGATCTTAATATACTGTATCACAGGTGCTTTTTGTAGTGTTGTGAGATTAAGGATTAAAATAAGAAATTTAGCCTAGATTGTCAAGAAAATTTGTATTGAAATTTGAAAATGCCTCTTCGTCCATCTCTTTATTGGATCTCTTTTTTTTCCCTTCAAATATTTGAACCTGTTTTTTGTATGTACATTTATATGGACGCATTTGTCTATATCGAATTTTTTTATATATTTTTTTGTTAAAATTTTATTTCTTTGTTTAAGATTTTAAACTGTCTTAAACGTTACTGACTAGTTGTATAGACTTGTATATATTTTCCAATTAACTTACTTGAAATGTGTACCAAACGTATGCACTGCAGCTATGTTCTTCAGTCTGACATTGAGAGTATAATTTATATGTATACACATTGGTATAGATTTAGGTAGCCGGTGCATGCGTTTATGTTCGGCCTCACGGATGCTCACGTTTATATTTTGCCTCTTTTATTAGCCCTTAATTTGAACCGAAGTAATTGTGACAAATGTCGGTCATTTATCTTGAAACTTTCAGGCACTAGTTGAGAGTCGATTGCTTGGGGAGTCTGGCCCGACTCAGGCTTAGATCCAGCCTTGAGCTACCGTTATAAACCTACATGAAATATCACTGATTGAATGCAATAAGTTAAATGTGGCGACCAGCTTGTGTATATATAGCCAACCTAAAAATAGAGTTCTGGGCAAAATTACTTTGCTGGTTAAAGCAACTGGACTTGAAACGAGTCGACAAATTGACCTTCCGACTCTTTCGGTTGGCTTAAAGAACGCGTGAGATAGTTAATTGTAAGCGAATGTTCGAGAAAGACTAGGTATTAACGGTGTCTGTTGACATTTTATCTAACACGCTCCCACGTCCGACTCTTCACAAGGATGACTAATGTCGCTAACCAGTCTAGCTATTTGTTTATTGTATTCACTATAGTTACTTGTACACTAGAGCGGGAAGCGGACCTACATATATCTGCCGTTCATAACGTCAGTCACTGCACCTCAACTGAGATGTCTATGTGATCTACCAGTCGCTTATATACCGAACCAAAAATAAACTGTCCCAAATAAGGTCGGCTACGAGCCATATCGGGATCCCCGGCTAGCTGCAGCCAATCAAATCGCCGCCTGACTGCTCTTACTGTAACGGCTGAGCACGAGAGCATCGGAGGTAAATACGGCAGTAATAAACTATAGCGCTGTGTTTTGTTCAAGCAGAGTAGTGAAAACACCGAGAGAGGGCAACTCGTGGGATATTATACTGGAGATTTACCATACAATTGAAGACAACTATAGGATAATACCAAAACAGAGAAATGGCCCATGCTGTTGACCCAATGTTGACAGCTGCAAATGCGTTTACTAACCACACAGCATCAATGATATCAAAGTACGAGGATCCATCAGAAATGCAAACTGTAAGTATACTAAGGATAGTTATTGATTACGTACTGTTATGCAATTTATGCAATAATTTATTTTTTCAGTTTGTAAAAAAATTCTTTGTATTTAACTTAATTAACTGTTTTTGTTTGTGTTTGTATGTATCGATACCGGTACATGCAATTGTATGTTATTTAACTTAAAGGTATTTTTTTTTAGTTAAATTTTTTTTTTTTTAATTTATCAATTCTTTATATTTTGAATATTGTCGATGGTAGTAAGCTTTGATAGATTTGGCCAATAGCGACAATTATCGATGCATATGTTTGTATACTGAACATTTTAATACATGTCTATCAAAACGCTGCACTAGGAAGATTATCTTCAGAATCGAATGGAATTCCTTTTTAATGACAATCTGTAGAAATAGAATGTAACAGTTGAACTTAAGGTGACGCACTTTGTCCTCACTTTCTATCATTACCTTAGGAGACAATAGTAACAGACACTATCGGTTACTTGTGGTCAACGCAGTGATTTTAATCGGCCCTTTATAATAGTGGTCACTCGCGGTTCAGTAGCTATAGTCATTCAATCGACAGCACATTGTATGTGCATTTGGGCCATCTCTATTGAAGCCTGACTCTAGTACTTTTGCGATATTTCATTAAATTTGACCGTACATTCCGTGACTGGTCAACCACTATAGTATTGTCCTATTAAGCATTTATGCTGTCTCCCGTTTGAGGTGGCTAGAACCGAAATATTTGACCATTGTCAAAAAAATGGGGCACACCAAATAGGTTTTTTTTCTATCCGAACAAGTATTGCGAACTCAATAAAAAAAAGTAATTATCACTGGTGCGTTTATTTTTGGAGTATTGTTCGACGAAGCTAATATACGCACCCGATATAAAAAGAACGACCGTTGAAAAACACAGCAGTCATTTAATGAAGGGATAAATGCTATCAAGCTATACGGCTATCAGGCTGCCCGACCTTGTGATCAGCTCAATTTGACGGCCGCGACCTTCTTATCCTGCTTATACCATTGTAATTAACTTCAGACAGAGGCCTTGTTGCTAATATCTCTAGGACTAATTTGCCTTTGATTAATTAGGATTATACCTTCCGAGTGTACGAGGGTCAAAATGTGTTCTTGGGAAACGTGTTTTACTCTAAATACCTTCCCTCCAGAGGCAAGTTGGAAACATAGTGTGATAGCGGTAGTTTTGAACTGTTTGACAATTTGTATAGCTTGTGTTGATATTTTTCAATTATTTATCTTTTAGTAGTGGCTGATGATAAACTTTAATTGAATATTGAACGTTTCAATTCTTTTTACCATAATTTTAATTATCTTTCTTTTTTCTTTACAGCCATGGCAGGAAGTGGAAAACTTTCTTTACACCGACAACAACCCATACGAGAGCAGTATGGTACAAATGATTTCCCAATCCGATGTCTCTGTGATGAATTCCAATGGCTCTTTCAACCAAAATAACAGAAATGCCGTCGCCAATGGTTGTATGTCGCCGACAGGTATGAACGGAAATATGCCAAGTCCGTCGATACCCTCCCCACAATCACAAATCCACAGCGAATCAAGCGACCAACTAGCCCGCGAATGCTACGACGATCTTCTCGATTTGGACTTCATTCTTACAAACACTGTGGAAAATAACAATATGTACCCCGAAGATGCTGGTCTCAAAGTTAAACAAGAGCCAGGACTTACAAGCGAACCCTTACCAGACTTTCATTCGACATTTCTCGATATTCCTGATATTAAGTTGGATAACAACATGAACCACATGGTAGTTGACCAACATCCACAAGTGGCCGTCAAGGTACCGGAATACAAACCAATAGTACCCAAACAGGAATTCCCACCGGTCAATAACTGTGCTTCTTACAATGGTATGATGACCATTATCCCAGCAGGACATTCACATATGCATTATATTCCAGGTCACATCTCCCCGCCTTCCTCACCAGAGCTTCACGATGACAAATCCATGATGACAAGAGATTACCGCCATGCAATGGGTATGATGCACCCCCATCGACAACAACACCCTCATCCACAACAGACACAGATGCTAATGCAACACCACTTAATGGCGAAAATGTCCCACCACCCACAGAATCATATGGTGCATCAGGTCCCTCATCAGATGATCACTCCACCGTCTTCCCCCCAACTGGTTGACCTTCTTCTCCCCCAGTCTGCTGTAGACGCACCTCAGCCCAAAAGACGGGGACGGCGAACCTGGGGACGCAAACGCCAGACAAACCACACCTGCACCCACCCGGGATGCCAAAAGACATACACCAAAAGTTCCCATCTTAAAGCCCACCTTCGGACGCACACGGGAGAGAAACCGTACCACTGCAACTGGAAAGGATGCGGATGGAAGTTCGCTCGATCAGATGAATTGACTCGCCACTACAGGAAACACACAGGAGACCGGCCATTCCAATGTCATTTGTGTGAGAGAGCGTTTTCAAGAAGCGACCATTTGTCTTTACATATGAAAAGACACATCTGAACTGCGAAGAAAATCCTGAAAGTTCAAGATGCCTGTGAAGGACTTCCAATCCGAAGCAGGAAAATATGAATATACCTGAACCCGAGTGTCCCTTCACCTGTGACAATCAAACGGCAGTATTTGGCAACGATGGCTAATGAGCAAATTCTATTGACTTAAATTGACAGTATACATTGAAATGCATATATTTTGTATGGGTCATCCCGCTGGTCGGGTGTTCTCGCCGTGCTATGCAAACACTTTGTACCATCCATTTCCAACCTAACTGGACTACCGTTTGACCCTCCTGAGAGACCGCAGTGTGTATTGGACAGGGTATAAGGGAAAGTAGCATCAGAACCTTTTTGAGGTTCTAGGTATCCTTCTTCCTGAGCGCTTGTGTTGGCCGGTCCCGAGCGACAGATGTGGGAGAAATGCCGAGTTTGATGATGCTCGTCCCGTAGGGCCGAGTGCCCGTAATTATTGCTGCTATATAAGAGACATTTAACCGATAGAGACCGAGGTCAGAGACTTTCACACTTATACATACCAGTCATTTTGATGGTTAAACTATTATATCTATAACCCTAAATTAAAAAAATTATGTTTTTTTTTTGTTATTTCCTTCGCGCTGGTCGCGTTCGGAACAAATATTTACTTTTGTGCTTATGTTTTCTTTTAGTATGCATGGCATTGATATTTGTGTTGACAATTTTGTTTATGCATATATGTTTTAAATATGACATTATTATTATTATATTTCCGACGAAATCAGCCTTATTTTCACAGCTGACTTTGACTAAGTACCTGCCTTGTTGTGTTCACACGTCGTACCCAAAATACTTCATCTTAATACTGTGCAATGAATATTATTTCGATACCTTTTGGAAAACTTTGCTGCGTATTGGTTTCTCTCTATTTATCTGTTGATAATTTATTGCGATTTTTTAAACAATGTTGAAATCTGCCAGTTCGTCAAAAGAATAACATTTGTTTATAATCAACTGAAAGTTCCCTTAAATTTTCTTGCACGAATTTTAACAACCTTTGCCAAAACTTACAAAATTATTCAAATTATTGTGTGATAATGTTTAACGACATTGCTCCCAAAATTTTGTTATTGTTCATTTTTATTTTTCTATAGTGCTAAAAGCTATTTATAAGATCCCAACCGCCTTGTTCCTTAGCCTAATATGTGCCTTGTCTGCAAATCCAAAACTTCGAACCTATCCATCGAAATAAAAGGCTTATATATTTTCCTTGAATCTCGTCAATGTGCTGTGACGAATGAATTACTTTTGTAATGTTAACAAACTAGTCACAACGTACCAGCGTATTGTACTTGTAAATTTTTATATACAAAAATGAACACTAAATGTGGATATGTGAACAACGTACCGGCATTTTGTATAATTTCTATATACAAAGATTGGCCACTCAATGTGGATATATGAACAAAAAACATCCTATTGACAAAATTTATTCACCTTTTAATGTTGGTGTGTAAACAAAGTACCATCCTACTGTACAATTTCTACTCTTAAATATTGGCCACTAAATGTGGATCTGTAGACATTACCATCCTGTATTGTACAAATTTCTCTATACAAAGATTGGTCACTAAATGTGGAAATGTGAACAAAGAAACATCGTTTTGTACAAATTTCTGTATACAAGACATAAACCACTTTACGTGAAAATGTCATTAATCTGAATACCGAACAATAAAATTGTTTATTTAATCAAATGTTTGTGTTTGCTGTATTTTTCCTTTTAATGCAAGCTACGGGTCATCAGGAAGCAGATGTGTTGTGGTGCCGTGTTTTTCTTCCTGTGACACCCAAGAACTCCAACCAATCAATCAATGTATCCTCTGCTGTAGATGCTATGTTAAGGTGTTCCAGGTGATGCTGTCTGTAGGCCTTTAAACACAAGTTAAACGGGTTTCAAGAATGGAAATATTACAAAAGCAACACTAGTTTATTGTTGGTGTAACAAATTTGGGTTAAAGATTCAAGGTGGTTGTTTGGCGTATGGTAATTTATGTATTGATTTGATTGGTGTATAGCGTCATACTCAAGGGCATTTCAGTTATATGGCGACTTTGCGTTTGCGGTGTATGGCGGAAAAGTTTCGAATTTTAAAGATTATAAACTAAGTTTGACTTACCATGTAAGACAGCCTTTGAAGAATCAGCCTTCGGATAAATTAACGTGCGTTAAAGAAATAATATGGAACTGTTTTTAATTGTTCATTGACACTCGTACTTAGAACAGAACCAATTGAAAGCAACTTTAAATAGTCGTAGGTTTTGCATCTTTGTGGCGTGGTCTAACCGATGTACCAGAAATACAAATGTAATCTGACTGAGCATGCGTAACTCGATCCGAACAATCTGGCATGAGCCGAATTAATAAATGTAATGATATAAAGACACTTGAGGCGTTCAAAATTAACTGTTAGGGCTTAATTCGCCGATATATGCCCTGCTATCCAGAGACCTGAGTTCAAATCCCGGTGGAGGCAAGCACACTTTTCTTTCTCTACATTTATATATATATTTTTGTAAAGATTAATAACACTGGCACAGGGATATCGACTAATTAAAACCGATATATCATCTCATGTTTCTAGATAAATATATATGTATATTTCTGCTTGCCAGAGACCCGAGTTCGAATCCCGGTGGAGGCAAGCAAAATCTTCTTTCTCTACATTTATACAAAAAAAACATTTCTACATTTATAAATATATATTTCTGGCTGACTATAAATTTTAATTTAAAAAAATGCAACTATTCACTGACAGACGAGACTGTAAAACCGCAGTTCCTTGTTCTATAAAAGCGAGTCGTTATTTGGGCCAAGTTCAGAGTATTGCAATGGTTAAGCCAGTGATGTTTGTCGAGAATTTGTCAGTTGTAAGGCCATGCATCGCTTTGTTTTCTCTTCTGTTTAAAGGAGAAGGCTTAATAAACGCGGGTTAGAAAACACGTCTTGAAACAAAGCGGCAGAGGTTTAAACTGAAGCTGTGTGTATTAGCGAGGGCGGATCCTCAATCGAGCGTTAACCTTAGCATAGGATCATACACGAAGCCACATTTGCGGACAGACATGTTTGCCTATCGTTTTTACATCTCCAAATTTCTATTTTATTCTTTATCTGATATTCTTCTTACAATATTCTTACGCCACGTTAAGAGTTCAATCTATTTTCATTTTGATTTTCTTCATATAAGTGTCGGATGTTTTTGTGTCAAAATAATCTGACTTTCTGTTGCATCCCCTCAGCTGTTTTAATTAATTTGTATTTATTTGATTTGATGATTGGTGTTCCAAGTCGTCCTCAATGGTATTTCACTTATATCACGACTTTGCGTTTTCGGTGTATGGGGGATAAAACGCGAGGAACCTTGTCAAACGACCCCGTGATCTCCGCAGCCACCGGAAGGAGGATTCGCAATTATATCGGATACAGACAAAGGGACCCAGCAGCCCAACGCTCAACCACGTGAGCAAAGGCGCGGCACTCAACAGTTCTTGTCTTGAACCGAATTTAATTTTCATTTTTCAAGATTTATTTCGATGACATTTTAGTAACTATAAAATAGTTCCGACTGTTTTCGTTGTTTTTTTCTCCTCGCACTAGTTCTTCAATTTGTTATCTACTTTTCGTTTTCAGTGTTTTCGAGTTTTAGTTTGCTGCTATTCAAGGTACACGAAAGTCTGAATTGTAATTTTATATTTTTTTATTTATTGTCAGGGTAAGTTTTGATCCAAACTTTAGTCAGTAACATTGTAACTGGAGTACCAACAAATTCGTATCAAAAGAATTCGAGAATAAGAGGTAGTTGTTTTTTTAATATTTCAGCACCCCTTTATTTGTCGTATTTGCGCTCTGGAAAAGAAAAGTTATTGCTTTAATAAAACGACCTTTTTAATACATCGCCGTTCACGTGATGGATGAAGAACGTTACGGAGTGGCATTAGAAATTTTGGTGGAATGATATGCTTTAGGAACCCCGTCAAAATACATGTTTCGAATATCGATATGCAGCTTTATTGAATCGCACTTTACAGAGTTATCCCCCTTTTTTCTTCACTCATTATCAACTAATTTATGATAGTTGACCAAACGTAGATTTTCTTTCTCTATTATACCTTTTTCAATTGCAAATTATATCGATCTGATGCCCCTTTTTATCCTTTAGAAACATGTTATCCAATTTCTTGATTAAAGAATAAAGTATTTTATAGATGTGTAAAATGTAAGATAACGGTATATTAAATAAGTTGATATTTTAGTATGCCTGCTTATATATTTGAAATGTTTCTCAAAGTTTTATTTTAACTTTACAAATCGTCGTGATTTACTGGAAGTCCGCCAAACATTTCTGTTCAATTAGCATAGGAGAGGAAATGTTCTTATGTGAAGAAATTCAATCAACGAGACAGGTTTATTATCGATATAAACGACATTGAAGGCCCGAAGTTCATATAAAAAAGTATAACATATGGATTAATTTTAATCTGGTTTGTTTTCCTCCGAACAGTGTAGAAAACAGAAAGATAATCAGAAGCCTGATATTAAGTTAAATTCGCCGCCCAGAGCAGATTAATACGGTTTCTTGAAGTCGACAAAGAGAATTAAGACGACAATGATAAGTATTTCATTTGTTCATATAGATCAAAAGTTACGATAAGAATATGGGGTAAAAGAATATATAAATTTTTGGCCAGATGGATAATTTTCTGGGTTGGAATGCGATTGTATTCCCAGAGAAATTTCATATTCCTTTTCAGTCCACCTGGTCGGTATTTCTTTGTTGTGGCTGGTCTGGCTTTTTTTTTCTAGGTCTCGGAGCCCTAGATTGGGTTACCGTGTCCCCATTCCAGATGAAACAGGGAGGTAAAGACTCGGGTCTCTTACTTCCGCGGTTTTGGATTAGCGGGCTATGATCGGCCTGATAGCGACCTTGAGGCTCGCCATACGTGCTCAGCCCTCAATCTATCTACGGCCGCATCACAAGAGGCAACAACGAAAAGCGCTACGCGACGAGGGAATTCAAATTGTTGTGTTATTTACAGAAACAATGGGCCAATATTTGCAGTCAGCCAAACAAATTCAACACACAAATCCCAACCAGGAAGAAACAGTGTTTGCATTTCCTAGTGTATTCGAAACAAACAAAAGAGAAAGACAACAGGCTAGAGTATCAGATCGCCAATGGTTTCATGTTCTACAAATAAAACAACAGCGAATTTGACCTTGTGGGCCAATGCCAAAAAGAAACGCTATCGACCGATTCGAGGCGGTTGCTCAACAAATTGTCTACGATAGATGCCTATAGGCTCGGTAAAATCGAATTTTTTCCTCTTCGGGCTCTTATATTTCTGATCAATGAAAAGACAAAAAAATCTTTACCTGTAGAGTTTTTTGTCATTGATCACCTTAGGTATAATAGCATCGCAAAGTTAATGAAGATTTATTCGATATTCGAATGACACAATATTCACACAATAAGTGGTATAGTAGAGGAGGTGTTTTGAAGCAATTGTG
The DNA here is from genome assembly GCA_032466195.1 of Katharina tunicata. Classification (NCBI taxonomy): domain Eukaryota; kingdom Metazoa; phylum Mollusca; class Polyplacophora; order Chitonida; family Mopaliidae; genus Katharina; species Katharina tunicata. The sequence continues at coordinate 21,012 of JAVFBZ010050713.1, forward strand.
TGCAGGAATAAGGATTGAATAACAAGGAATATTTTACATAAAATATATATCACAGGATTGAACGTTATAGCTGTCTCTATAGAACTCTCAGAGTGAAGACAATGGTTTTGTTTTGTTTCTGACTTATTGAAGTACAATTAAAGACAGTACACTTTTATTATGCTTTCCGCTGCTGTACCCCTCGTGCCACCCTGAGTGGATTTGAGCGAAATAAAAAAACTTGGAACTAAAACTTGGTACTTGAATGAAAACCTAATTGATCTGCCGTAGCTTTATTTGATCTGCCACCTGCTCGATTTGTTTGTTTGTCTGTTTGAGTTTTTCTGACCTGTTAAAGGTTATTTCACTCATATGCTAGCATAAGAAGCCACCCTCGACAGGACGCCTCAGTTACAAATCTGTTTCCTGTGTCCACCGGAAGCCCCGCGAAAATGACCAGCATGCAACTATATGTTCGATTGGAGTTTAAGAGCGCGTGCATCACGTAGTATTACATAACATAATGTTAAAAAACAACTAAAACAAGAAAACAGACAAAACTAAAGGAACTAGATAAATATACCAATATAAATAAACAAACACAAAACTATCATTTAATCCTTCCATCATTAATACCAAATAAATCATACTATAAAACTCACCAATCGGAAAGAGCCTTTCTAGTTTGGAGCGACGCCTTACGACCAACATATCGACATTGATAATTATAGTTTTGTTACCGTTTTTCATGGCAGTGCTGAACTATCAGTCCCTCATAATCTGAATATTCTTGTCAGTATTCATGATTTGTCCACCATTCAAATAGATTTGGAAATGTTTAATTACTTATGTGATAACGTGTTATTTTACATACATAGTTCAATTCATATTGTATCCACCCCAGACATGTTTATGTATATGTGTGTACAGCAGATATAGTTATGTATATAATTTTATGTTTTGCTATCAAATGATAAGACCCTCTAGTGAGCCCTTCTCATTTAAACTTAATATATTTGACTATTTTTGTATTTTTCTATAATTTTATTTTATTTACAATTGTGTAATAATATATTCTATGGGAGCAATGTTTATAAAGGCATTGCCAGTTCATTAATCCCAATTTCCGTTTTGAAATAAAAAAAAATACTGTTTAAACTAACATATCGACATGCATGCGATTGATATGCTTGCAATTGATTAGCCGAAGAGGAGGAGAAAGGGGATTAGGGAACAGAATGGGGGGAGACGTGTAGAGATATCAAGGCCAAAAGCGTGGTACATTGTTTACTCCTGTCCCTGGGACCAATACCTCGGGCCTTTATTTGGATTAGAATCGCACAATGTGGCAGAATAGTCAGTGGCCGTTTGGCTCCCTATTGATCCAGATTAGGCGAGAGCAAATTCCACAACAAAAACATGCTTCAACTTCTCAGGGAAAAACAAACTTTTCTGCCACAATCCTATTAGAGAATTTCGGTTTGGATTCCGTTAATTGACCTTGACAACGAGGCGATTAGGGAATGAGACAGTCTAAATTCTTTAATCTCAGGCATTGTTTGATTGTGCCATCAGTGGTACAAGAACATCTGAAGGATTAACATGCATGGCAGTTAAACTTACATACACACCGACCTGTAACCGAATTCAAAAATGAAACTCAAAACTCTTCATTAACCAATCAAATTAGAGGAATCATCGTGCTGGGTGAAATGGTAGCTATTCCTGGAAGATTAATTAATTACTTAATTTATTTGATTGGTGTGTAACGTAATACTCAAGAGTATTTTACTTATGTGAGAAAAAAAACAGCGTAAAAAAAAAAGTACTCAGGGATCTCCGCAGCCATCGGAAAAGTAATCTTTTAAAGAAATTGTCGACATGAAACGGGGGTTCGAACAAATACCGGGTAGCGTACAGTTAAGGGGACTCAGCAGTCCAAGACTCAATCCAGGGAGATTAAATAGAGGGAGCATTAAGCAATGAAAATTTGAAATGAAAACAACATACATTTTGGAAACTCCAGCTGTCGGAAAATCGCCATCTTTAACATACGTATCTTGAGACTGGAATAAAGATTTTGGAAAGGTTGTGTCTCATAAAGCGTACGTTATTCGTAGTTTGTTTATTTTTTTTCTATAAAAAAAACCCACTTATATGGTCAATACATATCAAAGATAAATTTCCTAATAACGCTTGATAATTTTCTGTCTTGTTTTATTTCATTGCAAAGATTTACAACAGAGTTAGTATTGTGATGTCTGTGCCGCCTAATATTTACCAACCAGAAACCCTAACCGGGAACAGAAGAGACCAACATCTATAACTACTGCCATTAAAAGTCAAGTATATTGCTTCCATGCCCTGTGCACCCTAA
>JAVFBZ010050714.1:0-10259 GCA_032466195.1 Katharina tunicata
AAACTTGTCTCTGAGAATTGATCTAGAATATGAGATAATTTCTCGGCTTTAATTAGTCGATATCCCTGTGCCAGTGTTGATTACTCCTGACAAAAATATATACATGTATATATTTGTTCAGTGCTAGAATATTTTTTAACAAATTTAGCAAATTTTAATAAATTATAAGTAGTGATAGGACTGATAGAGGTTCAGTATTGGCTTTAATACTGAAGAAAAGGGCACCTGGCAGAGCATTATCCAACAGGGGTAATTAAACCTCCTGTGGTAGATTACTTGTTATTCTGAAGTACCGGTAATGACGATAAGATAGGAGTTATCAAGATTGAGTTAGGTCACTTGGGTGGAGCCTCCTGTTCTCTGAGTTAAGAGGTATCAAGAAACTGTTGTGGAACTTGTGGTGTCTTTTTTTTGTACTGAAAACTATGAACATGGATTGCGGTGTTTTCTGTTAGTTTTCTTTATCGATTGGGCTGGCATTCCGCCATATTATAGAGTGAAATAACCTTAATTATGGTGCAAAACCCCAATCAAACAAATATTCAAGATTAAGCATTATCATGCCATCAGGGGCTATTATGTAAACAGCATTATAGTTCCTGTTTAAACTGAATAGGTCCGATTCTCCCTGTGAACCTTAGGTATGTAATGGAAGTTTTCCATTGGAGTTCGCGTGGTGGTTTTTACGAGGTTTCTTCTCGGTTTTCCACCATACACCGGCAACTCAAAGTCGTCATATAGGTGAAATACTCTTGAGTATGACGTTAAACGCCCTCTGGCAAATGGTATGTTTCCAGATTATATTCTTACTGTCATACTTAGCACTGGAGGAACATTATCTTTCCAACAGCGATAACATTTAAGCCAGTTTTGGTTGTTCTAGTTGACGTCTGCTATTGGAATACACCGCCACATATAGCCTTGAGTACGGCGTTAAACACCATTCAATTAATCAATCTATTATTTAAACACTAATCAAATAGGGGCCGTGCTGTGGCTCTGTAGTTGAGCGTTGGACTACGGAACCCCCATCACTGTACCCGGAAAAGGTTAGATCCCGCCTGTGGACCTTAGGTATATAAGTGAACTTTTCCGGTGGCTGCAGAGTTCGCAATGTGGTTTTTACAAGGTTTCTTCTCAGTTTTCTTCCATACACCGGCAACGCAAATTAGTAAGTCATCATATAGGTGAAATACTCTTGATAGCGACATTAAACACCAATTAAACAAACAAACCAATCAAATAAATAAATAAATAAATTAGTATGTATATGTTTTATTTTTAATTTCATTGATTCACTCCAAAGAGATCGTTTAGGGTCCTATAGCAGGATTAATATAAACAAATACGTTAACCACATGTGCTGTGGTCGTTTTGGTGTTTGGCAGAGTGTTAAACATTAACAGTATAGATACGAGTATGGAGAGACATTACTAAACTAGTGAGAAATAAACGGACAAATACAACTTTGTACCTATTGGAACGTATGTATTCACAAGCTTTCGGGAAAGGCTATCCCCATCATCAGGTATAACAATTAGGATTGGTATTCACATGTGCTGACTGCCTGGGATCGTTTTGGTGTTTGACAGGGTGTTAAATGTTAGTTTATACCAAAATTTGATGACTGAGATGGATTTTCAACTTCTGAGTAACTAAGCGACGTTTTGGCCTAGATGCTATGACTGTTTTCAAGCAATAGTTGAAAATCCGTCTCATTGGTCATGTTTTTGTTATGTACCCAGCTTCTAAATGCCGTTTAAACAAGATGTTAGTTTATACTGTCAAATTTGATGTTTATTTTGTTCTGTTGTAGTGTGGGCAGATAACTCCTCCACTAGCATTGAAGGTTCTTCTACAATTTGACAAGGCTATCAACAATGGCTTAGCGACACGAGTCAAGAACAGGATTAATTTTAAGGTTTGTCTTATCTTGTACATGGGCCGTGTCAGGCTTAGTTACTTGAGCGTTGGAATGTCCTCTTACTTTTAACCCGGTATACATGTAGGTTTAAATCTGCTTGACTCAAAATCACTTTAGGTGGCCTCACACTATTTGCTTACTATTTGAATACATCACTTCATATAAGTGAAATGCCCTTTAGCCAGGTGTAAAACGCCAACCAATTAACCAATAATGCAAATTGCTATAAAATAACTGAAAAACCTCAAGTTAATTTACAAATTTAAAAGGCAAGTCATTTTCAGCTTATTTTCATTCAAAAACATACAGTGGTTGTATATAATATAATATATGTTCATCTTACAGTTGAGTATAGAGCCTCTTAGTAAGGACATGTGAGGAAAGAGATATGGCCAGATTCAAAAACGTTCCGGTTACAATCAGAAGCTACCGTTTATTTAGTTATAGCATCACAAAGGAAAAGATGAAAATTGGCCTCCCCCCAAAATATCATTCCCGAAATGAAATCTTAAGGTGCCGACAGAGGTTAAAGAATCTACCCACAAGTGGAGTAGAAGCCAAGAAACATTACATTTTTACTTATATGGCTGGGCCCGCTCAGTGGTTAGCGCGTCTGACTGCAGATCCTCCTTCGATGTACCGCACGGGTTCAAGTCTCCCAGTGTACCTGAGGTATATGAGGGAGTCACACGAGGTGACTTCGGCAATCGCGGGGCAGTTTTTACGAGGTTTCCTCCCAGTTTTCCACCGTATTGAGTAGAGAAGATTAAGAGTGGAGAATCCGTCGTCATATAAATGAAATACCTTTGAGTACGACGTTAAACACCAATCAATCAATCAAACAATCAAACTTATATGGCTCATGAGTCTACTGAGTACTGAATGGATTTGTAGCAACAACTTCAGGGACTCCCCTTGTTTACATCGCTTGGATTTTTTCAAAGATTTTTGTTTTTGGGATAACACTCTCTGAATCACTCTGAGGGTCATGGGTTCGATTCCAGCAAGTGTCTCAGTCTGCACAATTTTCTCAACTAGAATCTGTTCAGTATCAGAGATTGTTATCCCCAAAAAACTGTTGACTGTCACTTTCTTAACGACACAAAAAAATATTTCATTGTTGATATTTGTCCCAAAAAATCTCTACCAATCAAAAGACTGCTTGAAACCGTTACTAATAGACCCGTATCGTGAAGCACATCAAGGAAAGTTTTCCAATGGCTTCGTAGATCGCAGCAAATTTTTTTCACATGTTTACACCATACACCCACAATGCAAAGGGGCCAAACAACTGTACATTATTATTTTCTATATGGGGCAGTAGAAGTGTGATACACTTAAATCCCTTCTTTTCATACAAAAAAACTCAATTTTGATAAATTTATTTTTGTTAAACGTCTTGTAAGGTGAAATTAAATCAAGTCAAATCAAATACTTTATAAGAGACGAACCAAGGAATATATTGAATTTTTCTCTCATGATTTCAGGGTCGACTGAACACCTACAGATTTTGCGACAACGTCTGGACCTTTGTGCTAAATGATGTCGATATCCGGGAGGTTCACGAGGTCGCAAAAGTGGACAAGGTTAAAATTGTTGCGTGTGATGGAAAAAGTTGAGAAGAATTGCGGTTAAATCTATAACTTATCTCGATGTAAAAAAAGACGTATTGGCAGTTTGTCACCTCTTAATTGATCATAAAAATACAACTAAATGCCAAATATACAACGTACGACAACTGTAGGTCTATTGATCTATGAAGTTTGTGGGAATTTTTGTTAATAAACAATTTTACTGTTGTTTGTGTATTTGAAAATCAAGAAATGTACAATCTCACATCTTACCCAAGGTCCATGGAAACATTCCTTTTTTTGTCTTAGTCTTTGAAAAATTGGCCTGGCTTGTTGTTTTTAGAGACTTGCTTTGTCCTTGAATGCAAACCTTTGAAGGAACCTTGGGGGTAAATCATGAAATGGCGAACGAACATGTTTTATTGTAAATGATTTTAGCATACATGTACAATAAGAGAAAACCCGAACAAGGAAGTCATGTTGGTATAAGATAATATATTTCGGCTTTATTATGCCATCGTACCTTTCTGAAAGACCACAAAATTCTGTTTTGCTCCTGAAAGTTTCACAAGGCGACGTCACGTCTCCATACACTACTCAATGTTTGTTATATTTGTTCTGGGGAAAATGATCCAATATGAATGTTTTAAATATTGTTGTTAAAATAAACGATTTACAGACTTCTTCAAGAATTAGCAGCCTTACTAAGTGCACTTGGCTCAGTAGTTGTAGTTGATTATTATTAACTTTTGTAACATTGGAACTTTGTCTCCGTCAAAAAAAAAAATCGGGGTAAAAATCTCTTCTTACAATAAAGAAAAATATAACAAAGGAATTTCCTTTATTTAGAGTTTTATTTCGATTACTGTTGGGGGTGGGGGGTTTTATCTTCAAATGAAAAAAAAAATCAGATGGCTAGTGTGATTAAAGCGATCTTAGGCAAGGTCCAACGTAAATACCATAGCGACCAGTACTGGAGGCATTGTGTTGTCATGGTAGTAACGTTCAACGTAAGCTAAGATCGCTTTGTTATATATGGATTACGTACATGTAGTAGACTAATAACGATACAGATCTCTGCATCTATCTATGTTGTTGTGTGTCTGTTTATCAGGTCTGTCAGTTTTTCAAGGTTACACGGGTGGTTGGAGGCAGCTTCCTGTGCCTTGGTGCTCTCTGACCTAAGGGGCACCAGAGAGACGGATTATCGTGTTTTGAGTCCTGCCCTCATACCGTGTCGTCCTTGTCTGTTGCTAGTGCCGTTGAGGGTAATTTCCACCACCCATTGGGCTGGCACGCCGTCTTATGAGTGAAAAACCCTTAAGTATTGCGCAAAACACCAAATAGTAGATCAGTATGGTTGAAATTTACGTCCAAGGTCAACGATGATTTCTGCCGTTATATAGCGGTCCTGAATTCAGTATGACCCATTCACCGTGTTGAGTTATTTATAAACGGCGGTATATTCCAAAAGTGTGCAGCGACTCCCAAACACCCTAAAAAAACTGACCACACTAGATCTGTTGGAAAGACAATGCGACCCCCATGCAGTGCTCATATACTATGACCGAAGCCATAGAAACATACTGCCGTTAGTCAGTTGAAACACGTATACGTAAATCTGAGACAATTTTATCCTTTTCTATTGCAACGTACATAATGGATTACATGAGATCTAATAACGGAATACCGAAGTCTGCATCTGCGTACAGGAACCAAACGTTAATATTAGGGCTTGTGGAATATTCATGATGGCCTTTCGCCAGTTAGGTTCCCGCATACATTTCCTGTCGGTAAATTCGATCGACTAAGCCTCGCGAAATTCGCCTTATAATGGTGTCATTACTAAGCTCGGCCGTGATAAGTGTATGAATATGCTTAAAAATCTTACTTTGCGTTCACCGGAAGCCTATTTACCGCCGTACACACAATACACATATCAGCAAACAATGTGTAACCTTGCGAATTTATAATGGCTTTAGAGTACTCAAAGTTCAATTTAGGACTGTACTGTGTTCTGAAGACAAAAAAATAGATGGAACACGTGAAATATGTCTATGTTGACAGTTACCCTAGATGCTAAGGCCGTTTTCAAGCAATCTGTCTACGTTAATATATGCTCGAAAACGGTCTTAGCATCTAGTTCGAAACGTCGCTTATCAATATACCCAGAAGTTGAAAATCCATCTTAGTCATGTTTTTGTTGCCAAACAAAACAATCAAGAAAATGATTAGGACACAATTTCTTTCGATTTGGCAGTTATTACATCTGGTAAGCGTATCTATTAACAAATAATATAGCATTCGACAAAACTTTGCGTTATTTCGCTGTCATCACTTAGCTCGGCCGTGATAGGTGTATCATTATGTATCAAAACCGTACATCTTGTTCGCCGGAAGCCTATTTAACGCCGTATGGACAATAAACACGTAAGAAAATATAGGATAATCGATCGAATTTCATATGGCTTCAGGTGCACAGTGCTAGTTTAGGATTAGATTATATTCTGAATGTAAAAGAATTGGAAACTCTGGAATCTATCTATACATTGGCAGTTTGACCCACAGGCTGTGAACAAGTTTCAGCCAAAATGACGATTATCGTATCACGTCCGAGATGATGTGCCTAGTACATTCGAGTGCTTATCTAGGCCTATATCTGAGAGTTGCCCGTTTTTTGCTGAAGTCGTAGTGCATATTTTGGATTACTTGGGATCGTTCTATGGCTTATATGTGACTCAATTATTTTTTAAAATTAAATTTCCACCCAAATTGTAATATTTTCACTCCGCTAGATATAATTTCAAGTAAGAGTTAAACTATTTTTGCTTCAGTGAAAATAATATCAACCTAAGTAGAAATCATTCTACTCCAGTTAAAATATTTTCACCTCAGTAGATATAATTTCAACTCCAGTTAAAATATTTTCACCTCAGTAGAGATATAATTACAACTGCAGTTCAAATATTATCACCTCATTATATATAATTAACTATTCTTATTTGATGTGGCTTTTGTTTTGTTTTTACTATTGTAATTAACCTATGGACTGTTGTCTGAAATAAAACTATATTATTATTATTATTATTATTTATAATTTCAAATTTTTGCAATAAATCCGTTTACTGCTGTCCCCTAGCTAGGAGAACACCAAGGCACAGAAAGTCCCCACTCTTCACGCGTTGCCGGTTTATGGTGGGAAAGCGGGAAGAGACCTAGTAAAGACCACCCCGCTAACTCCGTAGACCCCGGTAAACTTTCCTTAATAATAATATGCCGAAGGTCCACAGGGGGAATCGAACCTATTCCGGATAAAGAGAAGGGGACTCCGTAGTCCAACGCTCAAATAAGGGTTGGTGTATGGTAGAAAACCGGGAAGAAACCTCGTGAAAACCACTCCGCTGGTACCGGAAAAGTTTCTTTATCTACCGTAGGCCGATTCGAACCAATGCCGGGTAGGCCCACTTTGAAGGGGATACATCAGTTCAATGCTCGACCAAATCTTCAGCAACGGCACAGACCCCATAAAACAAATAGAACACATTTAGTTTAAATGTTAAACGTGTTTATTTTAAAATTATTGAGAAAATTTAACAAACTTTTAGGTACAGCATTTAAAAAGTAGGTATAGACGAGTAGATTGCACAGTTCTTTTGGTCCCCGTTTAAAGCACTAGTATGTAAATCTTTTTGTTTTTAGATGGCACAATAGCGACAAAACTGTTTTAGTGAGCTGTTTAAATATAATTAAACAGTTAAAATGTTTCTAATAAAGATATTCCATCGATACGACCGACCTCCCTCTGTAAAATTATAAAATAGTGATAAACGTATATGCCATTTGTCTCATTTAATATGAATTATAGTGCCAGTTAACATGCCATTTATAGACATATACTTTACGGAAATGAGTTCACCTGAAATGAAGGAATGGGTCGTTTCCATTGGCACCGAAATTCATGTCAATACATATGACAATCAGATCACGCGAGATCTCCTATGTATGACGAGGACGAGATAGACCCCCGAGGCCTCGTGGGGACATGTTTTCCACCTGATGTTGGGGTTCAAAGATTGACTTATATGGTGGTATAATCTTAACAACAAACGCATAATTGTATGGATATCTACTTCTGATGTGCATTACTGCGACGTTTCGGTCTCCATCCTAAGACTTCTCAAGATCAAGACCGTTCTCGTTTGTTTGAAAACGGTCTTAGGATTGAGACCGAAATGTCGCCGTAATAGTCTTCAGAAAATGATTTCCATATAATTATGTGTTTATTATCATCATACAAAAACTTCTAAATGCCATTCAAAGGCGCTCTAATCTTGACTGGGAATTGTGTATAAAAATGTGTCTGGTATATACGAGACCGACAGATGTTCATATGAGGAAAGTCGGTAGAAAATGTAGATGGGACTTGTTATGTACATTATCTGGCATAATAAGCTAAAGTGGGTCGTTTTCAGAATGTCTTCACGAGGCCTCAGAGATCTGTCTTGTCCACGTCATACAAAGGAGATCTCGCGAGATCATGCAGATAGCACACATGAAGAACTTGTTCATGCTTTATGGCGGATAAAGAAAATGTATATAAATAATTTGAGTATATTCCTAACAGCGTAATACAATAATAATACAAATTTATGAAAAAATGATAACATACATTTGGCTTTCATGAATAAAGATGTGGCATTAAATGGTATTGTTAGTTAAAAAATAATAATGGCGGATTCATTTTGCGCTTAACATCCTGCACGTCAGTACGTGTATTCAAATCATAAGCAACATAACTAAACAATGTGAAAACACTTCAAGTGTTAGCTCTGTTGGAAAAATCGTGTTCCTCCAGTTAAAAGTATGACCACATCAAAAAAAACCACCATTAGACAACGTGCTTGACAAAACAAATACTCTCAAATAAAGTACAAAGATAATAGATAGATTTTAATTTTGTAGAAATATCAACATATGTATTTGTATAAATGTAAAGAAGGTTATATCTATATATAAATCAATAAAAGTATGTGTTGTGGGTTAAATTTTAAAAAAATATATATATAATATCTGTTTTACGTATACATGCTTATAAAGTGTATTTCATGTGCAAATAGAAATTAATCTTTTGGCTAAAAAAAAACTTCATTAGAAATATTTTAAGCTTTGCTCATTCCTTTGTTGAAATATGATGCAGGCACATTTCCGTCAGGTTTCGTTCTATCGCTTCTCGTATGCCGGAAACACACGAAGATCGAAATACACAAAGCGACCAACAGGAGAAGACCAAAAACTGACGTCACAGCTAAAAATGGCGTACTTTGCATACAAGGCTCGACAGTGTGTGTTGGCACTGGGCAAGAGATCTCAAGTTCTGGAGACAAAAGCAAACAGAGATTATTTCATTTATTGAAAAGACAAAAAACAATTTGTCGTCTGAGTTGAAAGTTACGTGAAAGGAAATTGAACCATTTTTCTATCAACTTCCATGTTAGTAGGCGGACATATTCAAAATGAAAAAATAAAAGCTTAGATATATTCACAAATCTTTCTGCTTTTAAAAGATCCGTAAAATAAATTTTATACAAATAGTTTGTGCTAAACAGTATTTATTTATTACAGTTATTTTTATTTATCTATGATAATTAACTGTTTACCTTTTAAATCACTTGTAGTAAAAATCGTCAATATTGACAATGTTTTATATTGTTTTATAACATCTTAATGTCTTGATCAGTATATATATATATATTTGTAAATATAATCCCTTTAAATTTATAAGATACTTTCTAACATCATAAGGACAAAAGTTTGTTGCTTATAACATTTTCCATTCTCCTTCTATAGTCAATATGTATTTTTTCTGTTTATTACATTTTAAACTGTTATCAGACCTGTAAGTGGGCCTTTGACCTGTGTGGATTCTGACTTGTATAAACAAAACAAAAACATAACTTTGAGGGATTTTAAACTTCTGGGTATATTAATAAGCAACGTTTCGGCCTATTTGCTAAGACCGTTTTCAGGCCATGACTGCAAATCTCAAAACAAAAGTAAGAAAAATATATATGTTGAAGTGCAACCTACCGGTTCCGAGACGGGAGATAACTTTGAAACTTCCGGCCACTTTAGAATCTGGTTCCTCAGCCCCTCTCTTTCTTCGACCAAATCCATTAGCTAGTCCGTTGCACGTTTGCTGCAGAAAGGAAAACGAGTTTTATGTAAAATAACTTACCGGAGGGACGATAAAATGTGTTATCAGTTTTTTTTTAGTTTTTCTTTTTTTGCTCTAGTGGAAAATGTGAAAATTTGCGCTTTCTTCATTTCTCAAATGACAACCCTCTGCCACTTTGGCTAATCATCCTTAAAAGGTGCTTAATAATGGTTATGTGACATAGCCTACTCGTGCCAATGGGGCAATGGGGTTCGCTTGTGGTTTAAAAGGGAGATAAATCTGTTATGACTGGCAGCGCCATTTTTCCTGTTGACTAACCATATATTGACATCCATATTGAGCTGAATACAATAAAGTATATATTTTTGTCAAGAGTAATCACACTGGCACAGGGAGGATACAGAAGGGAGTTTCGTCTTAACCAAGAGGTCCTTGAGATACTTGTTTTTCTTGTACGCTATGATAGGTCTCTGTGATAGAGGCGTGATCATTTTAGGTACACGGTTTTGGTATTCCTGTATTAGGAGACTTGCAAACCTGGTGATAGGCTGGTCATATTGTAGTACAAAAGGAATAACGTCTACCCTGG
>JAVFBZ010050736.1:0-10258 GCA_032466195.1 Katharina tunicata
ATTTATGATGGCTATTAACAATGATCATTTATGATGGCTATTAACAATGGTCTTTTATGATGGTTATTAACAATGATCAGTTCATTCAGTTGGGACAGTTTTTGTATAACACTAAGTGTTGTGTTTCAGTTATTATTTAACAGTGATTATTGGAGACAGTTGATGCATCTCCACCTTGAGCCAGTGCCAGTAACAAAGTCTCCACTGCGTCGTCACTGACATCAGAATGTTGTCTTTGTGGGGTTCCATCTACAGATAGATTGCCTTCAACTTGGCTAATAATTGTACTTGGTGTAACGGTCAGCCCAGTTAAATTCCCCATGCTAGAGTCCTCGATATCACTGAGATTGCAGGTGCTAATTGTTACACTGTTACTGTTCCCAGTATGACTGGTATCACTCAAATGAATACCAGTGAAATTCACTATATCTCTGACCTGTTCCAAGTGACTGGCTCTACTACTGTTAGACATATCCTGATTTGTGACATTGGCTTGATTTTGTAGAAGCTGGTTACAGATGGGTTTATGGTCCTTAAGCATCTGCCATGTGGTTATAGAGGCTCCGCACAATATACACTCTCTTTCATGCATCAGCGTGACATGATCAGCCAAGGAAGAAAGTGACCCAAAGCGTTTAGGGCAAACTGTACACCCATGTAGTTTGGTCTTCGGTGGTTTGGGCTTAAAGTCTCTAGCATGGATCTTTCTATGACTGTTTAGTATTGATTTGTGTTTAAAGGTTTTCCCGCACACATCACAGAGATGGTCTCTGGTGTCAGAGTGACTAGCTTTGTGGAAGTCTAACTTTGACTGTCTCTCAAAACGTTTTCCACACACGTCACAAACATGTTTCTTCTCAACATTTTTCAAATGGACATTGTTTGTATGAAGTCTTAGTCCTTCTGCTGAGGAGAAAATTTTACCACATTTTGGACAGAGTTGTGCCCCTTCCTTTGTGTGAAGTCTAATATGTGTTGAATATACAGATTTGAATTGAAATGTCATGTCACAGTATTGGCACCTGAATTTCTTACTCACAGAGTGGCCCAACAGGTGCACATGCATTGCTCTTTTGGTGGTCAGTTTATGATCACACAGTTTACACTTGTAGGTTTGTTTTGGATGCTTATGCATACGATTCATGTGTTGAGCTGCCCTTTCTTTGGAGATAAAAGTCTTTCCACAGAATTTACACTGTTTAGGGTCATCTTTATCATTGAATGCCACCACTTCACCATCATTATCAATTCCCTCCTCTACCATTTCACAGAAGAGTTGATCGTGTGTCTCTAAATGTTTTGAATATTTAGACTTTGAAATAAACTCCTCTGAACAGTGCTGACATTTATAAACAGTGGGTTCTGGCTTTGCCGGCAATTTTTGACCAAGATCAATTTGACCATCTGGTCCAGGTTTGGGAAGGATAGCTTGTGGACCTGTTCTTTTCGGTTTCTGGATCGATGTTGCCCTAGGTTCTTTCTTAAAGTGCTTGCTTTGTTTGGTCGGTGTTTTTTCCTGTTGAGAAAATGTCCTGGCTGAGGATGAAGCCCGAGTTCTCCTTCTGTTAGGCAAAGACGATAAAGAAGCAGAGATTTTGATACTGTCTGGTGGTAATGGCTTGGGGAGAATGGCCTGAAATTTCCCCCCTCCTGGTGCAGTGGCTGCAGAATCAGACTGAGTAGTGTTGATATCATTCTGAACTGGTGGAAGTTGTGAAATTGTGGTAGGTGTAACTGTAGCCAACTGTTCTGCAATTGTCACACCCCTCGGAGCAATAGCTCGCCGTCTCTTTGTTACAACTGTACTTCTTGCCTTTCCTCTTTTGCCAACAACAGTATCCAGATTTGAATCATTCTTGGTGGTATCCTGTGAAAAACATAGATATGAAAACAATGATATTAATCTGTTCCGATTTCATTTCATTTCAAACTTTATTTAACGTCGGAAATTAATACAAATGAGAAAATAAGCTTTAAGCTATTGATCCGAAAAAATCAACAACACATTTGTATAAACAATTTGTTAATGAATACATTTGTTAGCTGCTAATGGTTTAATTTGTGATTATGTTACCTTACGCCTATGGAAGAGACTAGTTATGAAAATAATTTCAGACTGGAATTTAACCCCTAACCTTTGAAGTTAGAGATTGATAAAGGGTGGCACCATAAGTAGTGTGCAGGAGATAATGTCACAGTACAATAATGTCAGGATTTAGGGAATCCGGTTGCAATACATGGCCTCTAAAAGACTTCAGCCAATCACCTTTCCCAAAAACGGGTCTATTAACGCAATTTTTTTCACCAATTCCATATCAATACATGCAGTGCAGTTAACTCCCTTACATTTATAACCCTAATACTGTTGACTATTGAATTCAGGGCCTGGCCCACAGGTCACGCTTGTATCCCCCCAGCATGGGTCCACACATTTTCTAAAGTAGAAAGTTTTGTTACAAAAACAATGAAAATACTGTCCAGGGTTAATTATTATTAATTATTTATTTGATTGATGTTTAGTTTTGTACCTTTAGGTATTAATATACTTATATGATGGAAAACCAAGTAGGTCTAAAAACCATCTCGCGATCTCCTAAGCTAGGTACCAGGAATCTTCCCTAGTTATATACCTACGGTCAAGGGGATTCATACTTATACCAGGCTTATTGTCGGCGACTTAGCAGCCCAACGCTCGACCAACTGAGCCCAGCCCTATTTCACTCAAGAGAACCACTTTGCATTTTCAATTGTTTAGCGGAAAACAGATCACCCCGAACATCCCCCCACCCACCACAAACTTCCTTTATAGATGACAAGCGGACTGGAACTTCTAACTGGTATATTAAGGGGACTCAGCAACCGAATGTCCAACCTAGTCACATCCACCCGCAAAAGTATTTCTATTACTTAGGTTTTTTTTCCTCCCTTTATACAGAAATGATGAGGATTGTGCATCTTACAAAACATGATTGTAAATCTTCTTTAAACAATGCATCATAGGTTTATGTGAAGCTATTCCCTTAGATAACAAATCTTGCATTAATGGATATATGAAAACTTTTGTTTGGTTTGTGAACTTCATATAAATACATCTGCAACGGCCATATGTCTGGTGTGTTAATATATATTCTCTGCAGACTGGTATGTATGGTTACCTTAGAGGTACAAGTTTGTACAGGTAGAGATGACCCAGCATTTAATACCACTTTAATCACACCAAGATCTAACAACCCGGTGGAACCAGCTGAGTAATTATGTTCATCTTTGTGTGGTGGAGCTGAAACATAATAAGATAGGATTAGATAACTTCATTTCTTCCAGATTTTCAAACAAGAAAGCATTAGAATTTGAGCTACTATCATCGACTTGGTACAAAGGAATGATTGATTGATTGGGTTTTTTCGCCGTACTTATATGACGGCGTGCCTGCCCAATGGATGAAGGAACCCACCCTAAGCGATGCCATCAACATAGAGGACCCCACAATACAAAAAAACAACACAACACATCGGGTAAGTGATGCTCATTAAAGATAATGAGGGTTGAGAAAATACTTTAATTACTTTAAACAGTTTTATTTTTATTTAATATCTGATATATTAAATAAAAATAGGAGAGATAATTCTGTCGCTGGTCCTATATGAGATATGATTTATTTATATCTCTCCGATAAAATATAAAGCATATAATACATGCAGACTGCACCTGTTTCACTTGCTGCGGATACCGAGACTGTGAGAGAGTCCAGCGTTCGTCTGCAACTTTCTCTGAGGCGCTTAACTTTGATGTCCACAGATTCTAAACGCAGAAAACAGTTTCTGCAACAAAGTGCTTGGCTGACAACAAGTCCGATGTAATCCTTCACCCAACCCGCTGCTGTCTTCTCGGCCGAGTCATTAGACTCGCTTCCGAGTGCCCTAAACTGTGTCTCCTTCTTGTTCTTAGTTTTGCCGCATATTAGACAACACTTGAGAAACTCTGCGCGAATAAATGTGCTTTTTGTTGTCGCCGACATCTTCCACGTGAGTTTGACAACCAAAACAAACGACCAGACAGGAGACAGAAATGGCTGCCTCTCTCGACGCTTTCACGGCCTGTTAACACCAGATGTCGCTATGCAAGGAACAGAATGTTTTCATTGGCTGTTGTTGGACATATTCCAGCCTCGCTTTGGAGAAATTTTGTTTGATGTTTGAGTCACTGATTTGAATGACACCGAGGATGAGGACAAATGTAGAAACATTTATCTTAACCTATTTCCTCTTGTGTATAGAACAATCAATTTAATGTTTCATCAAATCTATATGCGATATGCTGGACCGCAAGCAGTTTATAGTTAATGATGTAGATCGACGTTTTTAACACCCACAATAAATAGGTCGACGCTTGGAAAATTATATGTTATAGGGCCTATATATTATATGTTAATTCTTGTTTTGGTTCTTGTTCTTATATATATATATGTCAGTTTGTAACCATTAAGTGCCATCTCAAATGTTTATATGTATATGTATTAAATATAAATGTAGAGATAGAAAATTTCGCATGCCTCCACCAGAATTCAAACCAATGATTCTGCAACCCGATTTTACCTTCACGTTTCTTTTTTTAAAACTAGAGATGTGAGTGTGTTTTATGTATGAACATATAGCTTCGGGGGTATTCTGATAATCTCTCATTCTGGCCATATTTTTGTTATAACGGTAGAGAAATAAAACTGTGCATGTCTTCACCGGGATTCTAACCCAAGGACCAGCGCTTTTACCAACTGAGTAGTCCGAGGAGCTCAGAGGACAGTTTTTGAGTTGATTTCTGTTGAGCAAAACCCAAACACGGTCACCTGGCTTGTATGTGTTGGATAGTAAAGAAAATATGTTATCAAAAATTTACCATTTTGAGTCATTAATATGTTTGCGACAGACACACAATCGAGAAAAGTAAAAAAAAGTAAAGAAATCTATTTTATTAAAAAAAAATTGAATTTGTCACTTCCTCATTATATTAAAGATATATAAACACAGGTTCTGAAACAGATCGCCCAAATCATTAGGGCACCTCTCCTCTCCAAAGCAGGGAGTCTAAAATATTTAGACTCCCTGCTCCAAACGCATAAATAAACGGCTGCATCTATTTTCCTAGTTTGCGTCTAATTTAGACGTACGAAGTTTTTGACAACCGGAGGTAAATCTGTCCTTTTTCACGACACTTTGGTCGATTTGCAGGTGAATTAGTATAAAATGTTTTTTTTTTGTGCAGCAAGATCGGGAAATTTTTGGTAAACTTTATGTAGTTTGAACACTTGAAATGTGGACGTTGTCGTGAGGAAAATATAGATGCAGCCGTTTATTTGGAAAATGCGTTTGGAGTGGATAGGTATAGTGATTTGGGCGTTCTGTTTCAGAACCTGTGTATATATATCTATAATGTAATGAGGTAGGGACAAAATAAATGTTTTTAATAAAATCGATTTCTTTACTCTTTTTCTCGATTGTGTGTCTCGCAAACATATAATAAACACTCCAAAATGGTAAATTTTTGATCAAATATTGTATTTATTATCCAACACATGTACAAACCAGATGACCGTGCACCCAACCTTTCGGTTTTCGCCGTCAGGCATTTATAAAAATTTCAGAAAAACCGAAGGTCTGATAACTCGGACTACCAACTTAGACCTGTACCCACCTGGACTCGACGGATGCATTTTAAAAAAATATCTAGACATTATCAACAAATGTGTTTCATTGTTTGGGGGTTATTCTGATAATTTGGTTCTGGCATATATATATATAGGGCCTACCACTTTCAAGTTTTGGATGGGAACCAGCCAACTGAAAACTAGCCCAGTAGACAGTACCTACCTACACGTCCCGTGTACTGGGCTAACTGAAAACGAGCTTCATCGGCTATTAATTGACAGGGTTGCGTCCCCTCGCTCAAATAGTTGTTTCTTATATGCTTTATTCATCATCTCTTATTTCTTTCAATTTGTGTGTCTATATACCCAATCGTTTGAAACGCCTTTGAGATTAGTTATGTTTACTTCTCTGTTTGTTTGTCTGCACACACTTCGTCAAAAGTATTCCTTGTCATTAAATAAGATTTATGTCCCATACTAAGGTGTTATGGATATAACGAAGCTTCACGTTTCTGAAATGCCTTCATCGAAACAGGGAGAGGTTCTACGCGCCACAACAGACAAGGCCTTGCAGCACTTCGAATATATTTCACCCTTTCCCTGTTTGCTATAAACTGAGGCTCACGTGGTATGGGCATAGGGCTACTTTGGATTTATATAAAGGAGCTTAACAAAAAGATATAACTTATTCTTCTGATATCTATTTTAAGTGGAAGAGGATGAAAACAACGCATTTCGCTATGTAGCACCTCCCAGAATTAAAGTGATTTCCTGGAAAACTTGTACTATACATCCGTAGGCCTACATGCATGCAATTAAACAGGCCCGGCATTTTCTAAGAATAAAGCGGGGTTGGGGTGGTATCTGAGCTAAGGGGCGTCAAGAAGCATTTTGTGGTGGTATCCCGATTTCGTCCTGGACATGTATACTGTGGCGTCTGATTTGCCCCCGTCGTTTCGGGTGGTATCTTTCACCGATTGGGCTGGCACTCTGTCATATGAGTGAAATAACACGAAGAAAGGCGTATAGAACCCAATCAATCAATCCTAGGTATAAAAGTACGAGCTTCCATTAAAAGAGCGGGATGATTTTATCAGAGAACACAGCACTTGGCCTATTGTGGTGTATTCTATTTTAGGCGCGTATAGCAATTCCCCGTTCTTCGACTGACAATTGTAAATTGGAGAATTGTAAGCAGAAAATAATACAAAGTTTTCATATAGAGCTGAACGTGAATAGGTTTGATATTTAGAGAATATTCAAAAGTCTTTTGAATGTCTTGGAAATAACTGACGAATACTTTGTGGATGTCTGCTCTTGGACATTCACAAGTCAATAAACAACTATCGACACGTGCCGTTTAAAATGAACTATACAATTTTAATAATTGAACAAAACACAATTTCAGCATATTTTTCTTTTATTAAATAAATATATGAGTCAAATTGCAAGTGTAGAAAAGTAATAATTAACATGTAATCGAAGCATGCATATATATATACACATATGAATTGGTTAGAATTTATATCCATGCAGGATGTTAGAGAATGCGTCGGAAGTCGGAATGCAACTTTGAATGGTTTTGGAAACATTGCAAAATGTAATGTACTTTCGAATATGACAAAGTCTGAAACTGACTTAGAAAGATCGCCAGAATTGTAATAAGCCTGTCGCGTGTATTTATACCACTTTGTCAGTGTGATTATGTCTAATTTTTTGTCAAAAGTATAAAGAGAATACAGAAGGCCGGAAAGCGCTCCAGATCTGGCTCTGATTGATTCCGAGAGGGACAATAATTAAGTGATAAGCAGCCAAATTACCAATTTACCAAGAGAACCCCCAAAAACTCTGGCTATCAGCTATACGTGTTAGCTAGGATGTATAGTATATACATAATTTTTACCCCGTGGTGATCTAACTCACTCTCTTGTTGGTGCTTTTGTTGCTCTTGTTGTTGTTGATGTAACACTCACTAAATGGACTATTTCTCTGTCAATAATGTTAAAATTGGGCAATATATACCTGATAGTAGGCCTACTACGCAACTCATTACGGAGCCGGAATTTTCAATTTTACCATGGTTTTCTTAAAAAGCCAGTTTATAAATGCACACAGCACACATGTCAAGACTTTGAGGCACATTTTAATAATGCATGCTTCAAAGTCTGCAGCCACACGATTCGTATTTATTTTTACATGCACACAGCACAAATGTCAAGGTCTTGAGGCAGGTATTATTATTATACCAGGCCATAGCGAGTCAGTTGTAAGGCCTCTTTGCTGAATAAAAGCTATATAGTGTACATTTATAACACTATTAAATGCAGATAAAACAAAACATCATCAGGCCAAGTATAGAGTGACAGCCTCAACTCATGATGCGAATATTCAGCCATAAATAGTTCAACTTCTCTTATAACGAAAATAACTTTAAGTACGGAACCAAGAGAAGAAAGTTCATAATATAATTTAATTTTTGCTTGGACACTTTAAGAGAAGATTAAAAGTTAAAATCAAATAGTTAAAATTTGATATTTCTATTTGCTCATGCGTGAGTAGTGGAGAAGGCAATTTAATAATAACATAGGCTGATCAAAGTCGATATATTGCCTAAGACACTAAGACAAAAAGTCAATCAAATCTCAATAAAACTAATCGTTTCAAGCTTTAAATTTGGTCAAACCCACAATATTCAGTGATAATAGCCATATATATTCCATTCATTACGTTCCTGATTAAAGCATTTTCAGACATACAATATAATAAACAGTTGAAAATGGTACCAGCGTTAACAGTGCAATCGATCAAATCAAGCTGTCAATCAATCCCAATAATCTCTACCTTTCTTTTGCAGGTATATATGCTCTGATAATATAGTTACAAAGTTAAACTATTCAGCTGTTGGCGATGAAAATACGATCACGAATCTTTGTAAATGTCTTCACATTTTATTTCTCAAAACTGTTTTATCAAACTTCGTAAAATCTTGATATTTCGCTTTTGGTGTGTCCACGGTTAATCCTTGCGGCATATATTGAACAATCATCAACTTGGTTTTTGTGACGAGAAACAAAGTGTATATCACCAAATCCCAATAAAGTTCAACATGTGTAGGCCTACGTACAGCAACGAACGTTTATTTTTACAAAGGAGGCAAATAAATGACTCCAAAAACGTTAGTTTGTGTAATGACTTAGATTATAGTTAATTGTAAATTTCGTAACATAGCTTTTCCAAATGTCTTCGTTCGGTTTTCGGAGGCTCTATAACAGATATCCTTACAACATGAACAAATTGGCAGATTCGCGTTTTTTCTCGCATCTCGAACGAAAGTACATCACAATAGGATTGTCTATGCCATATTTCTTTAAATCATCGTCAGTCATCTTGGCAAACCGTCTACCGTCCACTTTCCGTCTTTGTAAGGACTTGACAATTTTCTCGTCAAAGTTCATATACTTAAAGAACTGCATCATATTATCCACAGAGTAAGTGTATAAATTCCCATCACTGGGCACTTCAAAGTCTGTGTCTGATTCTGTCAAGAAAGAGAGAGAATATGGCCAAATTAGTTATGAAGGTAAAAATCGCAGGTATAGACTTAATGTCCGAAATCCAATCATATATAGTATAGGGCATAATTTTAACAACAGTAAAGTGGATCATTTTAATCCAAATCAATTTTTTTTAAATTGTAGAGTATATAGCTTATTACTACCGGTACGAGGTTCTTGTGACATTTCTTGGTAAGCAATATCACATTGGAGATATAATACTAAACTCATTTCCCTTGTGTATTGTGAGGCTTCTATAGCCATTTCAAAGTCATTTTTTGAATCTTGCTATTTTGCCTCCAAGTCTGTTCAAGTTGGGTAATCAAATCCCATATACGTGCGACGCATGTCATTCTAGTATATCGCGTTAAAACTGACCCCGGGGATTATAGCAGAAAACTCAGCTAATTAATACCAGGGCAGTAGTGATGTTTCATCAACCTAAAGCATTGCAACAGTAGTCATTTACAAGTTATTTTCATTCCAGTATAATTGTAACATATAGCCTATACCACAGCGCTTACCTCCATCCGCCTCGTGGCTATCCAATGTGAGTTTTGTAGATCTTGAGCCTTTCTGTGACATTTTCTTATCTTCCTGTCCCTCAGGATGCATGCTATAAATACAATATGTGGAGAACATGGTGAGTCGTTATGATAAACAAATCCAACTCTTATCCTCCGTAACTCTGAAGCTCACAGAGGGTTAGTTGCTGTAAGCAGCGATAAGACAAGCCTTCAGTCACGGGCGATGGGATTGTTGGGACAGTTTGAGTTGCAGGACAACATGTATGCACTTTACAAACACGTGTAACAGTTTCACAGGTGTGGGTGGACACGGGAAATGGTCAGACAAGGCACACATTTAGACATATTTCAGCGAGTAAAACGTGCACATGTACTGACTGGCCAGCATATGCACTGCCATGGAACAACACGTCACAATGGAACATAAGGGGATTAGATTAACTGCTATGACAACAAAACATATCGGCCATAGAACCAGACTGAGTCACTGAGAAGTCCAGATTTATTTGATCGTGGATAAACCTGCAATGTACATAATT
>JAVFBZ010050758.1:0-10256 GCA_032466195.1 Katharina tunicata
TCGCCTTTTCTGTTGTTTAGCCATCTCAATGGGAACAGGATATACAAAGGGGTGGGGGACGAAGAAATTGGAAGAATTTGAATTAATAACTGCACGCAGTTTATGGGTACACATAAATCATAAAATTAAAGACGGCTTGCTGGTGAATAGGCCCAAACACCCTCAAACGACATCAGGCTAATTTCTGGACAATTATACCCACATTTAACACATCCACCAAGGCATAAACTAACCCAATACACCCATACGAAGCATAAGCAATCCCAATCCAATTATTCAACCCTGTGTTGTTAATCCTACCAAAAGTGACTCATTAGCCAAACACATCTCTGCAAGATAGAATTAAACAATGTTTGGCATAGTTGCATCTATGACTTAAAAGTCCAACGAAAATTCGACCTTCATCATCAAAGAGAATTAAGTATTTTTGGTCATTATTAATTAAGTTAATATTTGTGGGAACTCTCGACCCAATATGGGCTATATATTTATTATTTCTTCTGTAACACATGAACTACAACGATAGAGTTTTTCAATGCGTCTAATGAGTTTTATCGTTTGCAGACTTCGCTGTGAAAGATTAATGGCTTCCTTCCACTGCCAAGATTTAAGAGACTCGGAAATTAGGGGAATGGGAAAATGCTATCAACATTTATTGCCAATAACTCTGCACATTATTTTTTACCATTGTATTGAATTCCTTTTTTTTTAATTGTTATACGTTCAATATGACTTGTCGGCGTAGTTAATGATATCTTTATTTTGAATGAGATCTTGCTTTTGAAATGCTTGATGGATATCTAAAACTTAATGAACACAAGAGCCTCGGGAAAATATGCTATGTCGTAAGCGATAATTCATGTTCGGTAAAAGAAATAAGCGATACTATTATCCGTCAAACAAGGCGGTAAAAAATCGTACCACCCAAGAAATATGACACCGGTTATAAAAACATGGTCGCCTTCACTTCAAATTTTTTCAGCTAGTAGAAATCCACAAGGCCAAATATGTGTGTACCTTGGACATTTTACTAGACATTCTTGTGAGTACCACTTGTAAGTATCAAAAGCATTGTAAATATGTGTAAATATAGTTTATATTTCTGTAAGTGTTATCTTATTTAGTCAATAAAAAATATTGTTACATACAAAATTTGCTGGTCGTTCGTTTTTATCTTTACTGTCGATTTTGTTAGTTTAATAGTTCTTTTATATTTGTTGGTGGGGGAGGGGGCGTGTACAGATATCTGAAGGCTTTACAGAAACGATGGTAACATTTATTTGCCGACATATTTTCCCATCAGTAAAATTACAAACACAAAACTTGTGAGTAGATGAAGTTGTAAAAGTACAGCCATGATATGTAAAATAACAGCAAAAGATACCCCAAAAAGTTGAAACCATTCTACATTCAAAACATTGGAAATCGCTTTAAAAAAAATCAGCTAATTGATTAGTAAATCTGCAAACATATCTACAGCACTTGTTCTGATTGTAACGATCTAAAAAGAGTCCAAAAGTTGTTCACACACAGTTTTGATCATTTTGTGTTCTATTCAAATTTGACATAAACACTAGTTACTACATAATAAGTAGCCTACTCTAAAACAAACAGGGTGATGCATAGCTTCTATTGTATAGAATTATGATTTATGTATGTTAGGAAGACAAATTCTAGAAAATGAATAGGAAAGGCCTTTGTAGCAATGATATTATCCAATCATATTGGACAAACTAATGCGACTCAACTTTATTTTAAAATTGCTGTTATTTTTTTCCAGAACAATTAAAGCAATACTAAGGTATTGTTCCCAATGTCGTGTACATCAGTACAACGTAGTTCACGATTGATCGCCATCTTATTGTTTCGCCACAATGGCAATGTGGGTTTTCAGTTGAAGACACTGAACAGTATATAAAGACATGTCCGTTATTCCCATACAACGATTTCTATCTGTATACTATATAAAAGGTCAAAATTTTTATCAGATGTAGTCAGCTACCGTCCAGAATTCCTATTGTTAAGGAATCTGGTGAATATGCGACAGCTTTTATTAATTTAATATGTTCTATCTTTGTTCTTCATATATACCATGTATATTATTAATAACAGCTTTATAACAATTTGTATTACGAGGAACGACGTTTATATAAGATTTGCCTGTTCGCCAACCCTCATTTAGAATACGAAATAAATATACTTTTTAAACCAACTCAGTTCATGGTTTAGTATTCTACATACATTAAAAACCAGTTTCTATTAGTAATCACTGCGTGGTATACAATACAGCTAAACACTACTGTAATATGTATCCTTAACAACACAGTGAATACATCTATGCCCACTGCATGCAGACAGCCAGACTTGCCGTGCTGTCTTATTGGCATTTTTGATAAAGCTTCAGGCATATTTATTGACTTTTTAGCGATACACAATCTGCCTGTATCCAGATACCATGGGCCTTATCAATAAAGTCTTTATGACTGTACAGTTTTTTTTATATATGCGGTGATTTCAAATTCTCCCAATATTGCTCTTCAAGTTTTTGCCAGTAATTGTGGAAAGTGTCTTTCTTAGAAGATTTTATTGCGTCTGTTAGAATACGTTGCGTTTGGATCCAACACGTCATGGAATTGGCTTGGACATTATGCGTATACATCTGCAAGCTAATTGAACTCCGATTGGCAAGTTCTTTGCTTCTATCTGATATCAATTTACTTACATTACGCTTGCAGTGCCTTCTTTCAACTCGGGACCGTTTCCCACATGACAACGTCGATAACATCAGCGGACACAAAGCTGAACACAGTCACAAACACTTTCACTGGACGATTCAGCTGCACAATTAATGTAATCGTTAAACACATTTATCTGCATGTTTTTGTACAATTATGCCCTGGATTCTAAATCATTGGGTTTACAAGCGACTCCAAAGCTCACTGTTTAAACAGACGCCATCTACATGTTTAAACAAGCTCAGTCCAATACAAACATCCAGCACAGATAAATCGATATCAAAGTCATTATTGGTTTACATCAAATTACAATAACTGCTTTATTTTCCTTCCGAATGTCAGATTACCCTCTATTCTCCTGTTTCTTCGCCTGTGCATAAATCAAGATACACGCGTCCTATGTAGTTCGCTAAGCCTAAGCAATATTATCTGCAACTAGTTTCGCTTGCAAGTGTGTTTTGCTCACTTATGTTCGTTTGTTTGTTTTTTGATTGATTGGGTTTTTACACCGTACTGTAATAATGTTATTTCACTAATATGACAGCAAGACAACACAACAAATCGGCTACACGAAGCCCTTAGCGCAGACGTTAGATTAACAGAAAAATACTTTAATATCGTTGAGTTCATGAGACCAATAACAGTACATAGATTTTCACAATTGATATATGGTTGTTTATCATATACCTATGAGCCTCACCCACATGATGCAGAGCCATCGGATAATTTTCCTTGTCAGATGGTTTGTATCAGTATTGTCTGAATTCGGGACTATATTTTCATCGCGTTCGTTCTGGGGAATCCCGATGACTGTATGGTAGAAAACACCAACAGGTGAAACGAGTGCAGAATGACGCCACGCGATTTCGTCGTCCGTGTTTTTCTTTGCGTAGTAATATATGTAAATGCCATTTCCATTTAATTTGACTTGTTATTTTAGACATTTATATTACTCAAGTCATGTCATGTTTTCTTAGATAAATAAGGAAATTAAATAGCGTTACACTAGCATAAATCTTGCCGCTTTCGATGAACTATTTTAAGTAGCGGTCTTCGCGTTATTTGAAGTAGTCCTTCGCCCATTTCAGCCGAGAGTCGGTGAAAGTTCGACGAAATGTCCCCCAAAAATGATTTTCTCGTGAAATATTGAAGATATATGATTAACAGATTATTATGATAGTGTGGGATACGGTATCAGCGGTATCAGCTATCGTTGTCTGGGGTCGTTGTCTGCATTCCGACCTCAGACAACTCGAGCTGATACATAGTCGCGTATCCCACACTGTCATAATAATCTCTATTTATAACCACGTCAGTCACATGTGGACTACAACTGTTTAGTTTTCATCTTTTCAAATAAACCGTTCTGTAGCTAACCATAGGGTTAGGCAGTGATAGTCAGTGGGGCCGTCAACATCAACGAACATATAAGCCTTTATTTAAGTCTCATTCTTTGTTAAACTATATTTTACGACTGAGTTCGACCTATATTGTTGGATGAGTTAGTTAGAAGTCAACGTTAACGTACAACTCGGACGGTTGCATGATCAGGAAATCAAGAAATAGTAAAAACTTATATTCTTCGTCTTAAATAGCATGCTATTTATTCATCTCTCCTTTGATAAATTATATAAATTAAATAGAAGGCGGAAACAACGAGACTAAATCCGCTGAACAATAAACTGATAAATTATAGAAAATTACGATGGATTGTTGACCAAAAACGAAGATTATATTTTATAGAAAGGCTTTAATTTGTTGTGTCCAAGAACTCTAAAGGTTCTACGTGAAATATCTCCGCTGATTAGTTCAAAACATGTTTCAACTTTAATGTTTCTTTTGAAGATTAAAATTAGTTTTTTTTAATGTTAATATAATAGTTTACCAAAGTAAAATGTCCATAAATTCTTAGCTATAGTAAGATAGAAGTATAACATGTCACGAGGCCTTGGCAATCCTGATGTACAAAACGCAATATTTATTTTCTTTGAACAGAAGCAATAACTGTCCAGCAAAGTATAACATACATAAAATAAATTGAAAATTGATATTTGATTTGACGTCGATTAATTTAACGGTGTATATAGTTTTCCTGGCATTGATCTTTTTGCACGATCAAACTTAATAATTATTGTGTACTGTTCGAATAAAACTGCTATGTATTTATATTTTATAAACAACATAATCAGAATGATGTGAGGGAAATCTGTTTGGTTATGATACGATGTTGACATATGAACTATTTCTGAAGGATTTATTCCACTTGAAAGCTTTGTTAGTATAGGGGGACAATTTCCGTTACCAATGACTTCCCAGGTACAAAGTACAACAATAATTATATTCAGAGTTGTACGTGTTAGGGAAAATATCCATTGTTTGGGTAAATTGTATTACTGCACTTTTGTTGTATCCATCTTAGGCTCTCTTGGGACTGATATTGAATTTATTTATAATTATTCCTTTTTTGTTTTTCTTTAACTGATCCAATTATTTTGCATTATATTCGATGAATATAAAATATAACTTTTGATAATGTTTACTATGGATAGAAAGTGGATTTCATGTGAATAGTAAAACAATAAATAACTTAAGCTTGCAAACGTTTTGGACAGC
Source organism: Katharina tunicata (assembly GCA_032466195.1). Lineage (NCBI taxonomy): Eukaryota > Metazoa > Mollusca > Polyplacophora > Chitonida > Mopaliidae > Katharina > Katharina tunicata. The sequence continues at coordinate 5,349 of JAVFBZ010050758.1, forward strand.
TGAGTAATCGCCAAAGTTGCATCATTCTACTTAGCGAAGCGAACATGTGTGGCTTGTCATTTTGATTTTTAAAAAATTGAATGTCAAAATAACGAAATGGTTGTAAAATGTCCTTTCCCAATGGAATAATTTCCACAAAAGAGAGGCATTACCAGCTATTTAGCGATCCAACAGTGTGCACTTTTACCCAACCAAAAACCTATCATCTTTATATCGTCCACTCTACGTTTTTTTTGTTTGTTTTTTTTTTGTCCCACAGATTAACGTCTCGGAACAAAATTTATCGATATCAGGACAGCCGTTTGTAAACACAGGCCCTCATTCACAGTCGCACCCATGGTTAGTTAGAAGGGGCTTCAAGCAGATCTGAAAGCCTAATGTCCGTAAAAAAAACCTTTCTCGTACGACATCCCCTTATAATACCACTTCCAACCCAATAGAGGATAGTACCCAGTGACGATTGAATACCATTAATATTTCTCGAAAGAGTGGTGAAAAGGATAACCCATGGGTCTTAACTTCCACCATTCACGTGAGCAATATAATGATAGTCGAAATGTAATTACAAAGCGCAATAACAAAAAGTTTTACTCAACGGCACTAAAAAACAACTTTTATCTGATATTCCCTCTTGGTATTTCATCAACATATAAATAATAATATCACTAGCGATATTATTCAACAGTACGTACATTAAAGCTAGAGATATGACACTCGGAAGCCATCGAATGTACTGCGCACATCATCTCGGACGTGATCCGATCATCGCCATTTTGGCCGGAACTTTTTCACAGCATGTGGGTCAAACTGCCAGTGTACACAGATTCCTAAATTTCCATTTATTTTACATCCAGAACATAATTTACTCCTAAACTAAATATTGTGCATCTAAAACCATGTGAAATTCGCTCGATACCCTATATTTTCTTACGTGTTCATTGTCCATACGGCGGAAAATAGGCTTCCGGCGAACAAAGTGTACCATTTTGATACATATGCATACACCTATCACGGCCGAGCTAAGGGATCACAGCCAAATAACGAGAAATCACGAGAGGTTTTGCCGATTGAGAGAGATGAATGCACATTTGTTACGTAATCTCTATTGTTATGTTGTATACTTTGTTGGAAAAAGTTCCAACAGAGGCCCTAGATGGTTCCATTGTCGTCGTCGTCTTTCTATGACGTTGCCAGGTGTACCTGTTAAACAATGTGTATCCATACCAATCAAGCCAACATATATAGATTTCTAAACGATAATCAAACTAAAAGTGCTAAAAATGTGTAGAGCGAGAAAAAGATTAATCAAATCGAGGCCGTGCATTACGAATAATATCACTATCATTTAAAAATCACTTTGTTAAATTTACAGATCCAAGTGACATTCAATGCGATACACGTCTCTTGTTCGTCTGAATTAAATTGAGTATACAGATTTTCTGTTGGATTTTTTTCTATTTACGAAGTTTCGTATCAGTTTTCCAACATATTCGGACAATGTAAATTCATCGTATAAGTGAGATCCACATGAGTACGCCGTTAAACATCATTCAAAGTCTTTGACTGTTAAATCCGACTGCAATGATATCATAGGTCAGCTTACCGTCAGGTTACTGTTTATTTAACCAGTTTGTTTCGGGTCTGATTTAACTCTCACAATTATGTCAAAGATTTAATTGCAAAGAATTTCTCTTTACAAAGGAAATCAGTCCTGATTATGCAGAATTTTTATCATAATAGTTACGAACCAGACGGTGAATTAATGGGTCGATTTAGGCTACCTACTACGTTATTTATGGAAATTGGATTCCCATGAGGGGTCAAGTTGAACAACACCGTTCATGCTACGCCCTATTTTCTAAACTTTATAAAATCTTATTGATGTTACAGTGACATTATTACAAAGTTTTCCTAATCATAACCTGAATATTTCTGATCATCTTAACATTGTTCGTTAATAATATTGCGTGTTATATATGTTTTTGTATAAATGTAGAGCAAGAAAATTGTGCTTGCCTCCACCGGGATTCGAACTCGGGTCTGTGACTAGCAGGACTAGCGCTCTAACCGACTGAGCTACAGGGGCTCACGGCAGAACTAGCGATTTTTTATCCAGGTAAAGACTGCGAATCTTTCTCTACGGTATGCACTGACACAGGGACACTTAAATAGTGTCTTTTTTTATCTAGATATTACCCACAAATGTGTTTATGTGTTTGATGTTTTGGGTTATTCTCATGATCTGGTACTGGTATGTATATATATATATTTGTATCAATGTAGAGAAAGAAAAATTTTGCTTGCCTCCACCGGGATTTAAAAAATGTTCGTTTCTAATATCGCGTGTTATATATATAAATATTTGTATATATGTAGATATATATATATATATAGATATATTCCATTTTATTTTTCTTACATATATTTTATTCATATATTCCATTCCAAGATTTATGACTCGTGGTAGGTCTTATTGGTTTATAACTAACCCTCCTCCTCAATAATAACTGAGAATGTTTACAACCGGACTAACCCCGGATCGTCTTATCACTTTCCATCATACAAATGTCTGCTTTTCCATTACAAGAAAACAAGACTTTGGCGTTAGTCCTGAGATTGTTGTATTTACTTTGGCATTCCTTACACATTCGATGTAAATCTAGTTTAGTCTATAATTATCCTCAACGACCAGATCATTTTATTTCGTAGTAGAGTCCTAGTAATATCAATTCGCATCTATTTGACATATGGCGTCATATACAAATATATAAAGGATGTCATAAGGGATTTTCAATCTGGTTATTGATGCGTTAAGACTAAGGGTCAGTATTTTACCAGCAGTACACCAGTGTCCTTCATCAGTTGAAAGTATACATGAATATCCATCACCATAACGTCTGAATGACAGATGCCACAGTTCTGTCAATATTCCTCCGCCTGTTCAATTGTCGTTGGCCTTGTTGTGTCGTAAATGATCTGTTCTGCAACAACAAAACAAAAAAATAGATAGAGCAAAGAACTAGAGAATTCCGTGTCTTCCAGTTTTGGTTTGTCATTTTACTGAATTCCCATAGATTAAAACCTTCATAGTCTTCAAATATCTTCATTACGACTCAAAAAAGCATGATTGTCGTTTGCAGACGATATATTTTATATGCTTTTTATCAATAAAACGTGTGCCAGAGACTATCTTTAAAAAAAATAATCTAAGTGGTCTCCGCACTATTTATAGATTCCCTCGCAACCACTTGTTCTCACACTACTTCCTTCTACTTATAAAGCACTCTACATTATATATACATCTTGTTTAAGCGACATTTAGAAGCTGGGTACACTACAAAAACGTGACGAATGAGATGGATTTTCCAGAAATAATATATCCAGAAATTGAAAATTGATCTCAGTCGTCATGTTTTTGTAGTGATATTTACAGTCTTCGATACAATTTGCTATGGCCCACCAGATAGCCTTTTGTCAATACGACAGCATCTTTTTTCATCATGAATTGTTATATAGTAGATCAGTCAGCCATGCATGTCCAAACGTATAATTGCTCCAACCGTTAAAGACATCAAAATAAATTCCTCTTCCGCATCATAGAATGACAATCAGATTTTATCCATAGACCAGGCGCGTCACGGGTGAGAAAGATGACTTAATTGGATAAGAACAATGTAAACATGATTCAAACAAACAACCTTATCAGCTGCTTGGTCAATTAAACTTCAAATAAATAATTCCAAATCTCTTCATATTGTACCATTATGTGTTTATTATGTATTAGTTCGGAAGTGTTAAACATTCTACTTATATGATGACGACATCCAGCTGCCTCACCACGATGTCCTCAACCGCAGAAAGTCCCCTTACATACATACGGTCGATAACGGGACTGGAAACTTTAGCAATACAGTGAGAGGTACTCAGCGGTTCAACACTCAACCAACTGAGCCACGGCTAGGCCCTGTGGTTCATCGAGTTTGACCCTGTATCTTCCCCTTCCTTACTGCTCTCTCAATGTTTGTCACGCCAAACGAACTACACGCAACGCCATCATTTTCGGTTGTTTGTGAAGTCGGCGGTTTCTTCCTTCACTCCATCGACTTGCACGCATTCACAAGAAAGAAATATTAAAAACCCCAAATAAACTCACCTTTTTAATTTTTGCTTTTTTGAATATTAAAGGAGAAGAAAACGAAAGTCATACTCAAATTATAGACAAAAGCAACTGCCGTTACATTTTTTGTAGAAATCGTCACTTTCCATTAAAAGCCACTTGAATTGAAATACCAAGGTAAAATGTACGGTGGACTGTTTACGCTACATTTCCTGTAGTGACTATTTCACCAGAGTAACTGTATATTATGGCGTTGTGCTTCGTATTTAGCTTTATTCTGTATATTTGTTCGGTTTCTCTTACGCTTGGGTTAAACTTTGATTAATTTGATTTTGTTAATTATTATCTACCAAAAATAAATGAATACAACATGGCACAAGTAGTCCACCTTACATTTTACTCCGGTATTTCAGTTCAAGTGTCTTTGAGTGTAAAACGACGAATTCTACAAACAAAAATGTAATATCAGTTTTATTAACACCTTGCTTTGGTTTACAATTTGAACATGACTTTGTTGTTGTTGTTATCGTCCCCTTTAACATATTCACCCCATAGCTCGTCGTCACAAAACGTAAGGTATATCGATTAGCTTACTATTTTAGCTTACAAAAACTTACTTCACAGAGAGAGATAACCCAAAATGATAAACTCAAGTGTTGATTGAGTTTGAAACTTCTGTTAATTAAGCGTTGGACTGCTAAAATTAAGCACGCTAGTAGTAACTAGGTCTAGAGGTCCTCACGAGGAATGTTATTGTGCGTCGTTATTGTTATGATAATTCGACATCCGGT
>JAVFBZ010050769.1:0-10256 GCA_032466195.1 Katharina tunicata
GCCACTCCTTTGTGTCATTTTATTTATTGAAAGAGAACTTCCGATGGGATTAAGTGAGTCACACTCACCTCTTGTTTAGCACATGTATTGATTTACATGTGCACAATGTTGTTTGTTGTTGTTTAGCTAAACTCTCTAGGAAACTTTTGGTTTTTCGTCTACCAGCACATGATCATCCATGGCGGGACAGAGTCAACAGACACGACAATGAGACAGATCGGCTGCACCACCCTCTCTGTGAACAATAACGTCACTTCTGTGTTTTTAAATTCAATACAATGGCTATTCTTTCTCAGCTCCAAATGTGATATGGTCTTTTGTCTTTCCAAATACTTGTGAAAAGCTTTTTGTTGAAAGTCGATGGTCTTGCCCTGTAATTTCTTTGTCCGCTAAGTATAAGAAATTAAGAAATATAGAGATACTTCCTTCACTCTCTTATATTTCATATTTTTGTTTTTTTATTATACCTTTATATGTTTACTTCTGTTTCACTATATAAAAGTGAAACCGTATGTGCCAATTCCCCTTAAATATAGACTTATACCTCACGCTTGACCAAATTGTGACTAAGTCTTTAACAATGATATAAGCTTACATGTACGGTGCAAATAAAATGGCTGAGTACCTGTCCAGTGTCCACAATGGGACTACCCGGTAGACCTGAAATAAGCTCTGAATTGATATGTATCTTATCTACTTTTCTATCCATCATGTTATAATGACAAATACTGATAGTAAATGGGGCAAAATACTTCTGGTCTACATATAGCCTGAAATCTTCTATATTTTGCCCCATTTTGTACGGTACCGATCATCTGTATTTTGCAATATTGTCTCTCATTCACCTTGTTGAAAATAAAAATATGTGTTTACCATATTTAAGATTACAGATAGAGATCAGGTTTTAAAAAAGCTAGGAATTTGTTCTTCTGATCTTTGTTGGAAATGAAATAGCTGTATGCTCGGCATGAAACCCCAATCGTACAAACAATAAGCATTGTTAGACAAATTATCAGAGCTTTTTGAATGTAAATAGTAAAGTATGCATTTGTCCTCATGTGGGCTGAACCCTACGTTATACTATGAGAGATATTGAAGGTTTGAAAGCATGTAGAAAGTCCATATCCTGCAATTGAAATAATGATGTTTATTGATGATTCAATTCCAATAGTTGTCATACATCATACTTACATCATAGTTACACGTATCCTTGGTGTACTGATACCGACTAGCTGTTCTTGTTGATAAACATTTCATCTTGTCTGGCTATAGAACACTTCAAATTAAATCTGGCTCATAACTGAAAAAGCTATTTACCTTTGTCCCCAAGACAAAAGACAATCGAAAGTACCCAAAATCCCCAACTAACTCCACCTCTAAGGGCACAAACTTTAGGTACTTTATTAAATGTTTCAGTGTGAATTTGGAACTAAGACTTACATTTTCTGGTAATTTATTGTCTGAACTTCATAAAAAAAATTCAAAATTGCATGTCTACACTTCTTACACTTCGAATTTAGTCGAGCATTTAGGGTAACTACCTGTATTATCACGAATCAGTATATATAAATATATGATTTATTTTTAATAAAAAAAAAGGTTTAGAAGAAGTCATTAAAACTAATACTCATGTGCAAGGAGTAAAAACACCGACATAAATGTTTATGATGTTTTTGATTTTCCAGGCTGACTTTCACTATGAGTATACAGAATGTGATAGTGAGGGAGGGAGGTGGAGGGTATCTGTGCCTAAGCCAGGCACCTGTACTGGAGGGGCCCCAAACCCACCCATCAGGGGAAAGGATTGCTGTGAGTATAGATATGGCAAATCAAAAAAACCTGTGTTATACATGTACATCACAATCTCAACCTACATGTAATTGATATTTATTGGACTCCACCCTTGTTCTTAAAGTGAAACAATTGCCCAAACATGATGATTTGTGTCTTTACAGATGAAAAAGAATTATAGATATTTCCCCAAGTATCGAAAGTTATGAGATCTTTGGTTACTTACAGTCCCATTTTGTTATTTACAGTCCAGTCACAGCTGGTAACTCAGTCCCATTTGATTACTTACAGTCCCATTTTGTTATTTACAGTCCAGTCACAGCTGGTTACTTAGTCCCATTTGGTTACTTATAGTCTCCTTTTGTAATTTACAGTTCAATTTTGGTGAGATATGTGCTATAATGACAAAAGAAAGTAAATCTGAGTACTGTTAAGCTAATGTCACACCAAGCCGACGGGACGCGACTGGACAAACAGTTGGCTACAGTCAGCCCGATGGGATATGCAGTCGTAGACAATCGGGACTAGTCGCACATGTTCATACGTAGTCGAACCTCAAGAACAGAACTTAATTTGCATTGTTGCGTTATGTTAAACAAAGCAATTTTATGACAAAAACATGACGACTGAGATGGATTTTCAACTTCTGGATATATTGGTAAGCGGCGTTTCCATCTAGATACTAAGATCGTTTTCAAGCAATGGTTACAAATCTCAATCATGTTTTTCTAATTTACCCAGCTTCTAAATGCCACTCAAACAAGAATGTTATGTCGTCGTCACAAGAAATCGGTGCAGTGTGACGTGAACACTGCCGGCTGCTTCAGACTAGCCACGATTGTACAAGACTGTCCGGTCACGTCGCCTCGCACCTAGTCGGCTTGGTCTGACATTAGCTTTAGATGCACCACGATTATCTCTTTCATAGGAATGGATGCTTTGTGATCAGTATCATTTGTTGTTCTTTTAACATGACATGTGTACACACATGTTTGCTGGTCCAAGTTGTTCAGATGTTATGTTTTGTTAAGGCAGATGTTACTGCTGCTTGGCCCTGTTCTGTACGAGGTGGTTTACTGCCCCACCACACATGTACTGAACATATGTTCAGATGAAGGCACATTCTCGTCAAACTCTTATATAGCACCGCATAATCACCATTTCTAATAATTAAGGCTTATTTGTTTAATTTATTTTTTTAAAAGAACTTTCTATCATTTACCTGATCCCATGTCAATGTCATTGTAGGATTATGGTTTCTGTCTAATTTGTTTTCTCATTTAGTACCTAAGGGCCGAATTAAACAAGAAGTTCTACAAACTCCATGTATATTTTTTAGTTTTGCTCAAAATACTTTGAAGTAAAACAGATGCTGTATTATTTTTTCTCACCATACCAAATGAGTGAAATAGTACATGTCAATGTAGGGCTTAAAACCTCAATCAAACAATCTTATTTATTTGACTGTCCCAGTTCCAAAACACTTTACAGAACCTACTTCTGTGTTATTTCACATTTTCTGTAGTTTTAGATTATGTTTGGGATATAGCCTCTAATACATGTATGTCTTCAGTTTTATAGGGCTAAACATGGCAGACACCTATGGAGACTGTTTAAACAAGCAAATCTATCCAGTTTTTTTGTTTTTCACTTTTGGCTGTGCAACTCTCATATTTGTTAATTACACATAACTGTGTATGTTTCATAATGTTTGTACAGTTCAGTCTGATGATAATTGTTTTATATAATTACACAGTGAGCACTGTCTATCATATATATTATTACACAGTGAGCACTGTCTACCATATATATTATAGCATACAGTTGCTATTATACAGCCCTTCTAGCTAAGGGCAGTATGTTTCCAGATTATATTCATGCTGTCATATTTTCATAGCTCTGGAGGAACATTATATTTCCAACATCAATAACACTTAAATGACTTATGGTTTTGTGTCGCCGTCTTCTGTTGGAATACACCACCGTCATATAAGTGAAATGCCCTTGAGCACGGTGTTTAACATCAATTAATCAATCAATGATGGATAATAGTACCATTAATATTGCTCGAGTGAGTGGTGAAAATGATAACCTATGAGACACGAAGCGTTGAGTGGGTTATAAATTCCACCATTCACGTGAGCAATGTGTTGTTTAAGCGGCATTTAGAATCTAGGTACATAACAAAAACATAAGCTTATCAATATACCCAAAAGACCAGAAGTTGAAAATCCATATTAGTCGTCATGTTTTCATGAGCAATACGATTGTATTCAAACTTCTATGTGTAATATTCTTTTTATTATTTATATCGACAAAAAAAAGCATAAAGCATAGAAAATTTCAGACCACCGTGACATTATTTGAAACGTGGAGTAATTTGTGACGTCAAGTGAGTCATTACGTCATCCGTTTGTTGACGGCTGAAATGAAGTGCGTCTTTGTGCAACGTCATAATAGCATCGAAGGCTGTTGACGAAATGCAATAACAAAATGTAAAAACAAAAGTGTTATAACACCGCAGTGAAATATCACTTTTATCGGTGAAGGAAATCCTGATACAGTTGTAACTTGTATTTCATTATATAGTTGTAATTTTAAATTCAACTGCATACCCTGATTACATGAATGACTTAAAAACATAAAAAATTCTCAAACTGATACATGTTTTAAATCAAAATATATTAAGCAACACCAGGCACAGCTGTAATATATCTAAGACAATGTTCGGTACTGGTATTATGATTCCTGTGATATTTTCCATATCTCCCAAAATACTTACTAAACATTTTTTATAGTGCATACTATCTATATGTATTATACCTCCTGTGATGTTGTACATGTGTCCAACAGTATTTTCTGAATAACTGTCATGACCAGTGTGATGACTGTTATAGTGCATACTACATGTACTATGCCCTGTTCTGTCCTGTGATAATTTCCATGCCTGAACCATTAATTACTAAATATCTGTTATAATATGGTGCTTGTACATAATTTTAAAGTTATCACCTTAACCTTGTTCCATATTAGATCAAGCAAAAACTTGTGAATTGTTGTTGTAAAGTTGTTCATGTATATACTTTTTGTCGTGTTATCCTGAGGACCTCAGGGAAGATCAGCCGTTGTGCTGACTGAGTGTTTGCTTTGTAAACTTTTATCCTCAATACAAATCGTTTATGTATATTTTTGTATAAATGTAGAGAAAGAAAATTTTGTTTGCATATATATAAATGATAAATCAAGCTTGTTTACATGTTAAACATAACCCATTGCTTAATGGATTGCATCTTGTAGTTTATTATGCGGTGCAAAGTGCTGATGTCTATTCTGACATCGTTCTCAAGCATACCCTAAATCACCTAAAATTTAGACCATGAAGTTAATACTTTGGAAGCTATTTTTAGGACTTTAAAATAATGTCTGGGAGTCCAACAACAGTTTAACAGTTAAAGGAGAATCTGGATTTTACAATAAACTTAAATTTGTTTGCTTACATGCTATAATACTTCCACAACTTGCAAAAAGGTGAGCATTATGCATGGTCGAAATTATAGATGATTTACAGTATTATAAACAGATTGACACTAAGGTTTATAGATATACATATATGAAAATTATAACTATAGTACAAACAAAGTCATAACAACATGGGGGGTGGTTGGCGAGAGCTTCCTGTGCCCTGGTGCTCTCTGAGCTAAAGGGCATCAATCAGGAGGCTACATTGTAATTTGTTGTGGTGACCTGTTCTTGCTCAAAGACGTCCTTATCTATTGCCAGTGTCGTTAAGAGTGATTTCCTTTACCTGCCATTGTGTAGATTACTACAGACTTGTAAGGTTGAATTTAGTTTTTTGAATGTCTGGCTCTGAAATGGGCTTCTTTGTTAGATATTCACAGGTATTGACACTCTTTCAGGCTACTTAGAGGTAAAACAAATGAATGGTTGATGTGTGATTTGGATAAAATGTTCGAGAAATTTCTCATTTTGTTTTATATGGGACTTTTCCGAGAGCTAATAAATTCAGTTAATGCATGTATCTGATAGAATTTGGCGCTGGTCAGTTGATGCAGCTGAACTCCAGACTGATCAAGGTCAATCAGCTTCAACAGATAGGGAATTCCTGTAGCTTTTCTTGTGAATAAAATACCCCAAAATGCCATACACAGCACAGGGCCTTTTGAAATACAATGCATATACTTTTTAATTTCAGTGTGAAATCTGCAATATATTTTCTATTTACATTTGTTGAGATGTTCTCACACTGTGTGATCATAACAAAATGGCAAACCTCTCCATTTGCGTACTGGAACAGCTCTTTTGATTTTGACCTTCCATCCGTATGTTCTTGAGACATTGGTACTTCTATTTTATGTGAGATGTTCACTCTCAATTTATGACACTGCAAGGACAACGGTCAGCCCGCAATTTTATTTTCTGGCAGTACCACTATTCTAGCTTATTTACGGGAAATTAAATTGATAAAATATACTTTATCATTACTAAAGAACTACATTAAAATAAACTCTCTGTAAATTTTTATTTGTTTATTTGTGCGTTTTGGTGTTTTCTTTTTCATTAGAGCCCAGATGTGAACAATCAGTTTATGCGAAATGTAATGTCCGCCATTTCTCATTAATTAGTGAACATGCCTGTGAATTTTATGCCCCTGCTATAATATATGACGGAAGGTTCATGTATATAGTGTTACACCTGTTTGTGTTTTTGTGTCCGGCTCTTAACTTTGTTATGCATTAGGTGATTTTAAAATTAAGTGATCACCCTATGAGTCTTTGAGGACAAAATGTCACAATGGAAAGCTGTGTCACTAGGCTGAAGGTAAAGGTCACAATTAAAGGTCAAAGGTTTAGGAGACTGTCCAGCTTTAAAACTGAATTCCTGTACCCAGAAGGCGCTTCAAGGCAGTGATATGAAATATACAGTTCATGTAGGCATGATTTCAATCCCTGCTGTTGGAATCCTATCAGACAAGTATTTGTTATAAATAAGGTCAAACTGCCTTTATTCGCTTGCAGCTAGACTTGCTCACTCGATTATTGCTCAGTAGGAGGCAGACTACACAGCTGAAAGCTTGACAATTGTCAGTGTGAGCAGGTCTATTAGGCTACAGAGAAAAAATTGCCAGTTACAGCTGTTGAAGCCATTATCATGTTAATTAGGTCATCAGTTATTTGCTTCATAGTTTTTTGCTTTAGACATGCAAATCAGAAAGTCTTTCAGAACAGCTTTCCAAAACATACTGGTAGCATGTTTATGCTAAATTGCAAACTTCTATTATAGTATTCCATTTAGTCTAGACCCTTCCTTCAGTAGCTATTTATTTTCTTAATTCAAGTGTAAATTTAAATTTGAATGTGCTTGAACTTCTTTTGTCACGCACTCTACTTTCATTTGGTTCGCCAAGCGTATGTATCGATCCATTCTTCCCACTTTTTAGCCCATTTTTAAACTATCTTAGTTAACACATACAAATGTATTTATCAGTGATTGATCATCACCACAATAAAATGGAATATTTAAATCAGTTTGCACTGAATGTTCAGATGGATTGTTTTTCTTTTACAAAAATGTGATGCAGAGAATATAGGCTTGACATACAGAACAGTTGCTGAACGTTGCAAATAGCAAAAGGTTGTTCTGAAAACAAAAAGCGGTTCATGTAGCAGTAAGCATAAACCTAGGTTCAGAGCAGTACAGATTCAATGTCCACGGAATTGTGGTTAGGTGGGAGCTTCCTGTGTCCTGGCGCTCTCTGACTTAAGGAGCATCAGGAAGCTGGTTTATTGTGGCGTCTTGCCGGTTTTTAATCCTGTCCTTGTTTCATGGGTATTTGTCTATTGCCTCATTTGCTTTTTGAGTAAATACGACCTAAAACCTTTATCAAACAAACAAACAAACAAATCAAAAGCTACTTTTATTGGATATTTAAATGATATATTGTATAATAAGAAATAATACCGCTTTCCATTACAGTCATTTGGTCACCTACTATATTGAGTCAGACCTTTAGGCTTATCTTTTCACAAACACTCTCATTTAAGAGCCACCTTGTGTACACAGTTCTCTTCTACCACCATTTTGATTTTATAACATTTCTCAGATCTCCCTGTGTTGGTAGCTCTGGTGAAGGGCAGTATGTTTCAAGCATGGTCAGTTGGTCAAACTGTCTTTAATAAGCACTGGAGGACCATTCATTTTCCAACAGACCAAAACGCTTCACATTTGATGGTTATATTGGACATGCAGTGGAAATGTGGTTTCAATTTGAGAATATTTAATATATAACTTATTTTTTTCTGTCTTTTTTTAGGTTAAGTTTTTAAGTCTTAAATCCTATGTCTACTGATTTGCTCAGTTATAGCACACTTTGAGATATACATGTATGTTAAACATGGTTGAATCAGATCTTATCAATCAACAGCTGTCGTATGTTAAAAATTCATCTTTGCCGTGAACTGCGCTTTACATTTGTGGTAGTCATTGTAAACAGATTACAAATTTACGATTACATAATCAATACATGTACATGTATCATAAACATCTGGTATTATTTATTGTTCCAGTATAGTATAGTTGAATTGGTTGTGCTGTATCTATGCTGGGAAACGTATAAAGCATATAACCAGATCATTGCACATTTTCGCAAATTAGCTGTGTTTGTACCTTTTTTTTGCACTGGAGAAAAATTATCTTTCCAATAGCAAAAACACTAAAGTGACTGGTCATTTTCTGGTTGTTAACTACTCACTTTCTCACAGTCTACTGAGGGAATACAATGTCATCATATGAGTGAAATACCATTGAACACAGCGTTAAACACCAATCAATCAATTGAAAGTTTTTGGTCTATGTCATGTCCAGGCTGTATTTCGGTTACTATTTTTCTTTGATTTTTGAAACTTGGATACTACATTGGAATCTCTCATCGAGGGCCTTGAACTTAATTTCTGTATATATGGCCCTTCCAAAACAACAGAATTTTTAATTTCATCAATAACTTAGTTACCTTGGTTGATCGGTCCACCATTGTTGTTGTTTAAAGCACAACTGGGCCTCTTACTGGTGTTAGTTGAAGTGTTACATGTACTTTGTATATTTTCAGCCTTTACCTGTGGGTCAGGAAAGTTTCTGGATATACAGGGCGATCAAGAGTGTCACCCATGTCAGCCTGGTACCTACTCTCTGGGTGGAGGGATACTCTTTGATGATTGGACCTCCCTCCCTGCAGGCTTCACTGTACAAACTGAAACACTTGAAGGGCCAGATTCTATGGGTTTTGGTGATGATGAAAAACACACAAAGTCTGATAATTGTACTGAGTAAGTTTATGTTCAATTCGAATTCTGTCAAAGATTTCACTTTCTGTTTTAATATCTTGGTTATGATTGGTATTGATTTGTATACGTATATACCCAGGTTTTTTTATTTATAGAAATTGCCTTAAACTAAATATTTTAGCGCACCTTTGGCCGCAGGCGCGCAGTTATTGTAAAAAAAAAAACTCAATTTCTCAAACAAATTAATTAGAACTCAATTTGCCGTTATTTTTCATCGGGGTATTCATTAATTAGAAGAAAAACTATTATCGACATCTTTGCAGAAAATGCTCTACATGTGTGCTACTTATTTTGTTCACATAATGGGACTTAATAGTAATGGAATAGGTAACTTGTTACATTACAGAAACCCGTAAAATTCAGTGCTGACAGGTTTACTTTTTTTTCTTTTCGATTTTTCTCAGTATTTTCTTTCTCTCTTCAATCTGAATACTTCGATTTTACCCATGCTTTTTTCAGCCATGGTAACATAAATGTTATTTTTGTATACACAAAGAAAACAGTTAAGCACGCCTAGATATAATTAGTGCTCAAATATCCCCCTTTGTCATGTTTGTAACATCTTAAAATTTTGCGATGAATATGTCACGAATGGTGTTCCATCAAAATGATAGGAAAGTACAATTTCAACTGTGACTTCCCACAACAGAACGACATGCACCTGCTTCATACCACCCAATCATTTCTCAAAATGAGGTATCAATAAACTGCAATTGTGGACATTTAACTTCACTGTCTTTCCTTATTGAAGTTTAATCGTTGACTATGGCACGTCGCACTTTATCAGAGGCCCAAAGATAGCGTATTATAGGCATGCATTCAACAGGCATGACCTTCAAAAGTATTCAACGTCAACTGGGGTATCATTACACCGTAATCAGCAGACTGGTACAAAAACAGGGGCATATTAATGCTGTAAAGGAACTACCACGGCCAGGGAGACCACGCACGGCGCCACAGCGCGAGGACATGGCCCTGCTTCAGCATGACGTCGTCAACCCTTTGCAAGGTCTCCTGTTCTGCAAAGCCTATTCTTACCCAATAGACGGATGTCAACCAGAACAGTGAGGAATCGTCTGAAATAGGCGGGATTGAAGGCCAGAAGGG
>JAVFBZ010050774.1:0-10256 GCA_032466195.1 Katharina tunicata
TCGAGTCAATATCCCTTTCCAATCCCATGAGATGCTGTATTACACGAGAGTTTATCATGTTGGTAAATCAACTCAATATAATATTGGTCAACCATGAGTTGTCAAGGTTACTATGATCTATTCGGGAGATACTGAAACACCGATAGTTTGCCCACAAACTACACTTACTGAAAGCATGCTTGATTCCATTAAATGATTACCGCGGATATCTGTATTTACCTCTTGTTCGTCTATTATTGTGTGTTTTAACATGTTGTGTGTTGTTATTGTTTACTACACAGTTCACAAAGTACCAGTAGGATGAGAGAAAAAAATCCGAGCTCAAAATTGAGGCTGGTGAGGTGTTTGCATCCTATGTCATATTGATTGTAACGTTAAAACCCTTCTAAAATGGAATTACAGGCAACATCTACTATGAACGTGGTAGCCCTTCCAATTTACGGCAATAGACAGAGACAAGCGCTCCGTTTAAGTGTTAACTCGTATGTATCTCCACTGCATCAATTTCATTACGCAAGAAAGCCTTAAATTACCTGCATAGTAAACTGTTGGTCTGAAAATTGAACCAAAACGTTTGGATCAATGCAAAGTAGAACAGAATACATTAAATATTTTGCCTGAATAAAATTGCAGTTGTTTTTAGGTCTATGGGTATTCATTTTTACCTGATGTTGTACATGTATGTTACATCACACCAGCCAATGTAGTTTCTTATCTATGTTCTTATCTATTTTCAAACGTTTCTATCGTTACACAACTTGCACATAAAAAAAATCTATAAACACACAATACTTACAGTTTTCTTAGATAATATTGTCATCCTACAGATAAATAGTACTTTTCGTTTAAATCAGCATTTGTGGACATCATCACTACGTCGTATATATTTTGGGTTATTGTTATTTTTGATAATAATTACGTTTAACGTCCATGATGCAAATACGTAAATATTTCAAATATGACCGACTTTGGTTTTCATATGGACAGTTTTGTATAGTAATTTTAATGTTTAATCTATCATATGTAAAATTAAAGCATTTAATTATTTAAAATATTTTAATATCCTCCTTATTCTTCGGTGTGTTTTCACAGTATTATCCTTCAAATTTACCTTACTTGTAGACTATCTGCATCTCGATTCGTTCTAACGATATATCCACAAAGCACACAAATACCAAGTAATTCAAACCCCCTGAGGTGGTGTATTACTTCAGAGTTTATTTTGACTGTAAATTAACCATTATTGATAAACCAGGGGCTATTGATGTAGTCGTGGACCAATCAACAGTAACAAACAAACTTATATAATTATTTTTCGGGCATCACTGAATGCCTATTAAAGTCTTCTTTTTCACTTTTGCATTTCAAAGGTGTAGATACAATGTTGATATTCATACATTCGTTTATTATTAAAGAGTTTTCTGTTTGCTCACTGTTGTTTTCTTACAGATGAATACACTGCCATCAAAGTATTGGGAGACACCAGTAGGCTTAAAAAGCATTTTGATCATCGCAATTTAGTCAGTACTGCATTATTATTCACGTGATACCGAGCAAAGCAGATTAACAGACGAAACTGCACAGGATGTGATAGCCATTTCAATTCGCAGCATTAGACGGAGACAAGCCTATAATTCTAAATCACATTATACATTAAAAAGACATAGCAGCCCATGTGTATTCAACCGCAGCACATATTGTTAAATTCATTGATGTAAAGCAAATAACCAGTTGCGCTGATTATTCAAAATAGTCAGAAGATTTTTTAAACTTGAAAGTTTTCAAACCTTTCAAATTTTATTACAAATAACTCACACTGACTTTAATTAGAAATGTACTCGTGTTCAAACGTATTATTAAAAAAATGCTGTGTTATATCAGCATTTAGATCAGATCAGATGCAACATAGTGATATTTTTAAAGGAATCTGAGGTAAACGATTTCTTTTTTGTGTTGTTTAGATTGGGTCTTAAATCCACAATTTCTTGGGAGGAAAGGCAAGTCTTGATCTGTATTTATGGGCCGCCGGATGAAATGTATTATTAAATATAAAAGGATTTCAAATAACGGCGAAAATTAAAAAAGGTGCAGTGCAATATACCTCAATTGTTGTTCCTAAACATACGCTTTTAACTGATAGCATTTCGCTTGTGTGATTTGGGGAAACTTTCTGAAACTAATCTACAAATGCATTCCGGATAGATGTGATATGATCTCCATATAAATGAAGCACTACTTAGCGGAGCACAAAATTACACATAGACAAATATGATCCGATTGTCAGGGGGACGAAGAAAAGACACTTAGTCCAACGGCAACTTTGTTTCCACTTTGTAGACAGTACTCAAGCAAATAGTAATTTAAACACTTTACCTAATGTTTTTAGACAAACACTTAAACAAACATAGTCGGTATTTCATCAGGACAAATTCTCTGAACCATATATGGTCTCTATAGATCAGTTTTTTTATTCACGTATACATTGAAATAAATGGAATTGGTTCGACCTGAAGCATTCTTCTCCCGACGCGAATTATTTCTTAATTAATAATACGTACATTTATTTAGTGAATTATAGTTCAGATTGATTTAGTTGTACTGTTATAGTCTTGCTCGTTTATTTGTTGTTGGTTGAGCGAAATGTGTCTACTCAATGTACTGAGAATGTTCGTCCACTGAAATATTTGTGCTTCTTGCTGTACATAATATTGTTCCCTGTTTTTCAATAATGTATTGTTTTATAATTGGTAGCATATATGACTGCATTGTAAAAAAAAAAAGAAGCTTATATGACGCACTGCGGAAAACAATTTGCAAATGGTTTTCACGCGAATGTCATCGTTTAATCCTAGTCCCCAAGCGTTATCATGTTTGCATCGTTCTCCAACAATGATGCATAGATAATCTGAATAGTAATTTACGTGTTACTCTGTTCTTCGAACATGTCGTGGAGTCTACTGGTTTGAATTCAATGTCTTTTCGATGGACATGTTTAATACCCTCATCAAACAGTTTAGCGAGACTAGGAGACACTAAATTGAAATAACATCTGACAGCCAGCCTTATTTACAATACATACTACCTGACAACCAATGATCCGTTTGACTGCGTCTAACTCGGTAACGGCTTGCTTTTCCACGGTTCTCATTAAAGCGAGTCTATTGTTTGTCAGGCAAGACAAATTGACGACTCAAAATGTCATTTACTCAGCTTTTCGAAAAAAAGCTGTGTTATAAACAAAAGGGTTATTTACATGGAGGTGAAGAAGGCAACACATATTCCTTTATTTATTGTATATTTGTTGAACACACGAGTCACATATGAGTC
This sequence comes from Katharina tunicata, assembly GCA_032466195.1. NCBI lineage: Eukaryota > Metazoa > Mollusca > Polyplacophora > Chitonida > Mopaliidae > Katharina > Katharina tunicata. The sequence goes on from JAVFBZ010050774.1 coordinate 3,328, forward strand.
ACTATAAACAATCAGACTAGGTTCCGACTTAAAATCAATCTAGAATAATTGTTAATTGATTATCAGGTGAAGATTAGATGGCAATTCAGGTTCCATGGTCATCCATACATCATTGATTTGACATTCAACGTCTTTAGAAAGAGTGCATGTTGTTCTCACCAGTTTATATCTATGACATGATAATATTTAAAGTAGATGCGGGCTTAAAGATTAATTCAAACATTTTATGGGTTACGGTAGTTTATATGCTTTGTTTTATTGCTCGACATATTAGATACCATTTTCAGAAAGGTTTAAGGAGAAAAGCAGACAGTTCCGTGACAGCCAGTCTAATTTACAACACCATTCCGTCTGTCTGGACGACAGTTGAGACCTTCAACTGCCACTTCTACAAGTCTCATTAAAGAAGCTCTGTTTTATTACAGGGAAGAATTGGTTGCTGTAAGGATAAGTTCCTGACCTGCTTAAACATTGTGTAAAACAACAGATTATCATGCCCTATCGTTATAAATATATCTTATTGCGCTGTTAATAGCAAACCAATGTTAGAATTATGAAGGCTATTTACGTGGATATCTTTAATGCAACATTTCAAGCTTTTGTTGGTTTATTAAATAAACTTAGGAATAAAATGTGAACCCTTGCCGAGCTGTACATTTCAGTTGGCGTTTCATATAACCTCACGGCCGCTGAGTGAATGCCATTAACGATCATTATGGAAACAAATTAATGAGCATTGCCAGAACGGCAGGCATACCAACATTGTCAGATTACATGACAGGGTTTGGCTGGTAAAGTTGATTTTTGGGATTAATTTTTCAGCTAATTTAGGCATTCCGAACCAAGACAAAATGTCCGATTGTTTTTATGTTAACTAGCATGATGTTAAATGATATTTGTTAATGTCGACTGAAATGTACAAAATTAGAGAGCAAGGATGCAAATTGATAACCAAAATAATAGAGAAAACAGCTATTATATTATACATTGAACATCATAAATTTCGCTTTCTGCTCTTTGATATTAGTCCTATTCAAATCATTACGATTCTTCATTCAGACATCGTGGGCGACTCGGAGAGACCAACTATCATGTTACTAGCACACAAGGAATCTAATACACATTTAAACAGATCAGTTGCCATGACACTATGTTTGTTAACTTTAGAATCATTTCAAGTCATCAATGAGAAGAGATTGGTTTAAAAAGCAACCTGTCCTGCTTAGAATACATAAAGCGCTTTACAGAAATTTGATCTCTAACATAATTAGCTGCGAAAAACAAAGAATAGAAAATGTCATATGGAATATATAATTGTAACCTTTTAATGTCAGAAAATTAATTACCAATTGATTACTGTGTAAATCCTCATGTATTGAAGCATCCAATTGTATGGCATCTTTTTAAAAAGTCGAACGTGGACAATGTGCATCTCATGGCGTGCAAGTGAATCCCGCAACTTCAGCAATTCTAATCATTTCACTCCACAGGGATACTAACTTACGCAATAATGTATTTGGATAGTAAACAAACGTAGGCAATGGTTGAATACCCAAGTCATCCAGGTTATTTTGACCCAACGAGGAACCAGTACAAATCCACCAGGATAACCTACTCAAATAATTCAATTACCGGGCGCAAGTAAAACAGTGGATGTTACTTTGAAATCCTTGTTGCTTTGTTGTTATTGATATGTACACTGCACTAGCTTTCACTGCCGTGTTTCTACATATCGGTTAACGACATGCAAATATGATGGGTAACACTTATACTGATGAATAAGTAAAAGAAACTCGATATTCTGACATTCTGACACACATGGGCCCAGTTTTATTAGACTATCAGAGGCCACCCAGGTTGGGCAAGCTCCTGGTTTACTCGATTGGACGAGGAACGTTATCGACGTGTTATTGTGTGCGTTATACAACTGTCTAACAACTCTTAATTTAATGAATGCATTTCGATGACAGAGAAGACAGTTTATGCAAAAAGTAAACAATACAGGCCTAAACATGTAATACATTTAAGTGCTTACGCCTGTGATAAACCTGGGATCATTGTTCATGGATTACAGGACTACTTCGTCAGTGTAAAGGGCAGTCGATTATACATGCCTGAAACTCGCAAATTTTGCGTTAACTTTTCAGAATTGTTAAATTGTATCAGCTGACTCCAACATGATATCTCACCTTATGTCAAGTGGTGTTCAGAGTGAATTTGTTTTTTGTTGCAATTTGAATTTAATGGTGCATGTTGTAGTGGTCATTTACTTCTGATTGCTACAAAGTGAGCGTGTTGATTTAAAACGTACATATATGGATCAAATTACAAGAAGCTATAGCGGATTGTTTGAGAGAGTAGGGCGTAAAATCCAAATATATCAGTCAATTAACAAAGTTCTCTGATGTGCTAGTGTCTCTCTCAGGCTTCCCTGTTTTTTGGCAAAAAATGTTCCTCACGTTGCTGTGTTGTCTGACATGTCGATCTTAATGAAATATCAACAACTTGAGCCAATAGCCCTTTCCAATCCCTTGAGATACTGTATTACGTGAGAGTTTATCATGGTGGTAAATCAACTCAATATAATATTGGACAACCATGGGTTGTCAAGGTTACTATGACCTGTTCAGGATATATTGAAAACCCGCTAGTGTGCCCACAACATACACTTACTTTATTCAATTAAATTCTTGTTACATGCTTAAAGCAGATATCTGCATTTACTACCATTGCTGTGTGTTTTTAACATGTTGCGTATTTTTATTGTTGACTACACAGTCCACAAAGTAACAATGGGTTGAAAAAATAACCCGAGCTCAAAATTGAAGCTGTTGAGGGTTTACATCCACTGTCATATTGATTGTAACGTTAAAAATCTTCTAAATTGAAACTAAAGGCAACATTTACTCTGAACGTGGTAGCCATTCTAATTTACGGCAATATACATAGGCAACCGATCCGTTTAAGTGTTAAGTCGTCTGTATCTCCACTGCACCAATTTCATTACGCAATATAGCCTTATTTTACCTGCATAGTAAAATGCCTATTATACAGATCTGAAAAATGGACCCAAACGTTTCTATAAATGCAAAGAAGAACAGATTGCCTTAATTTTTTTGCCTGAATCAAATTTCAATTGTTTTTACATCACAACAGACAATGTAGTTTCTTGTCGATTGTCAATTGTTTCTATTGTTACACAAGTTGCGCATTAAAATATATATAAACTTACATTACTTAAAGTAATCTTAGATAAAATTGTCGTCCTACCGAGAAATAGTACAATCTTGATGCATCGAATATTTTGGGTTTAACAGTGTGAATGTTTTGGTAATTGCTATTTCTGATAATAATTACGTTTAACGTCCATGATGCAAAATCGTAAATATTTTAAATATGACCGACTTTTGTTGTCATATGGACAGTTTAGTATAGTAATTGTAATGTTTAAACTATCACATAAAGTTACAATGTTTATTATTTAAAATATTTACATATCCTCCTAATTCTTCGGTGTGTTTTCATAGTATTATCATTCAAATTTAACTTACTTGTAGACTATGTGCATCTCGTTCCGTTCTAACAAAATATCCACAACTCACACAAATACCAAGCCATTTAAACCCCCTGAGATCCTGTTTTAAACCTGAGTTTATTTTGATTGTAAATTAACGATTATTGATCAACCAGGGGTTATTGACGTAGCTGTGGCCCAATCAAGTGTATAGAAACTGATATAGTTCTGTTCCGTGCATCACTGAATGCTTTGGTATATCCTAAGTCCTCTTTTTTCACTTTTGCATTCCAAACGTGTAGACACAATGTTGATATTCATACATTTGTCTATTATTGAAGGATTTTCTGTTTGCTTACTGTTGTTTTCTTACAGATGAATACACTGCCGATCTAAGTATTGGGAGACACCAGTAGTCTTAAAAAGTAATCTGATCGTCGCAATTTAGTCAGTACAGCATTTGTATTCACGTGGTATCGACCAAAGCAGATTAACAGACGAAACTGCACAGGATGTGATAGCCATTTTAATTCGCGGCATTAGACAGAGACAAGCTTATATCTCTACAGCACAATATACATTAATATACATAAAAATCCATATGTATTCAATCGCAGGACAGATTGTTCATTTCATAGAGGTATTAAAAGCAAATGACGAGTTGTGCTGATTATTTATAATAGTCAGTAGAACATTTTTCAAACATAAAAGTTTTCAAACCTTAAATTTTGCAACTAATAACTGTTTGTATATTAGTATTTCGATTACAAATATCAGGGCTATAGATGCCAAATAGTAACATTTTTAATGGAAACAGATTATTTTGTTTTTGCACTGTATAGAAGGGGTCCAAAATGCACCATTTCTTGGGACGAAAGAAAGTTCATCTGTATCAATGGGCTTTAAATATAAAACGATTTAAATTAACGGCAAATACAAAACACACAATACACTTCTGTTGTTTTCTTAAACGTACATAACATTTTTAACTGATAGTGTTGCGCCTTTGTTATTTTGGGAAACTATCTGAAGCAAATCTATAAATGCACTCTGAATAGATGTTATATGATCTGCATATAACTGAATCTACAGAAAAGCACTACTTAACAGAGAACAAAATTACGCATAGACAAACATATGATCCGATTGTCAGTGGGCCGAAGAAAGGACACTTTGTCCAACGACAACTTTATATTCACTTTGTGCACAGTACGCAAGCAAATAATAATTTAAACACGTTACCTAATGTGTTTAGACAAACACTTAAACAAACATAGTCGGTATTTCCTCCAGACATTTCTCCGAACCACATATGGTCTCTATACACGTGGTCTCTATAGATACTTTTTTGTTCACGTATACATTGCAGTAAATGGAATTAGTTCGACCGGGATGCCCTAAAGCAGTCTTGTCCTGACGCTAATTATAACTTAAATAATAACATGTATATTTGTTTAGTGAATTATAGTTCAGATTGATTGAGTTGTACTGATATAGTCTTGCTGGTTTATTTGTTCGTGTTAAGTGACCCCAAAAGCACTATGAACAATCAGACTAGGTTCCGACTTCAAATCAATCTAGAGAACGCCAGCTATCTTGTATAGTTTTGTAAAGAATTTATATTATGCACCTTTTGTTACTATTTTGTTTACAATTAAATGGCAATTTAGGTTCCATGTTCATCCATACATCATTCAGTCAACGTCTTCAGAAAGATTGCAAGTCGTTCTCGCCAGTTTATATGTATGGCATGATAACAATTAAAGTAAATGCGGGGTTAAAGATTAATTCAAACATTTTATGGGTTAAGGTATTTTATATGTTTTGTTTTATTGCTCGACATATTATATACCCTTCTCAGAAAAGTTTAAGGAGAAAAGCCGAGAGTCCAGTGACAGCCAGTCTAATTTACAACACCATTCCGTCTGTCTGGACGACAGTTGAGACCTTCAACTGTCACTTCTACAAGTCTCATTAAAGAAGCTCTGTTTTATTACAGGGAGGAATTGGTTGCTGTAAGGATAAGTTCCTGACCTGCTTAAAAATTGCGTAAAACAACAGATTATCATGCCCTATCGTTATAAATATATCTTATTGCGCTGTTAATAGCAAACCAATGTTAGAATTATGAAGGCTATTTGCGTGGATATCTATATGCAACATATCAAGCTTTTGATGGTTTATTAAATAAACTTAGGAATAAAATGTGTATCCTTGCCGAGCTAAACATTTCAGTTGGCGTTTCATATAACCTCACGGCCGCTGAGTGAATGCCATTAACAATCATTATGGATACAAATCAATCAGCAATGCCAGAACGGCAGGCCAATATTGTCAGATTACATGACAGGGATTGGCTGGTAAAGTTGATTTTTGGAATTCAGTTTTCACCTTATTTAGACATTCCAAATCACGACAAAATGTCCGACATGATACAACATCATGTCGGACAACATGATAACTAGCGTATGTTAAATGATGTGTGTTAATGTCGACTGAAATGCATAAAGTTAGAGAGCAAGGATGCAAATTGATAACCAAAATAATAGAGAAAACAGCTATTATATTATACAATGAACAACATCAATTTTGCTTTTTGCTCTTTGATATCATTCCTATTCAAATCATTGTCATTCTTCATTCAGACACCGTGGGCGACTCGGAGAGACCAACCATCATGTTACTAGCACACTGGGAAACTAATGCACATTTAAACAGATCAGTTCTCATGACACTGTGTGTGTTAACTGCAGAATCCTTTCAAGTCATCAACGAGAAGAGATTGGTTTAAAAAACAACATGTCCTGCTTAGAATACATAAAACGTTTTACAGAAATTTGATCTATAACATAATAACCTGCGACAAACTACGAATAGAAAATGTCATATGGAATATATTATTGTAACCTTTTAATGTCAGCAAATTAATAACCAATTCATTACTGTGTAAACCCTCATGTACTCAATCGTTCAATTGTATGGCTTCTTTTAAAACAAGTCGAACGTTCCGGTGGACAATGTACATCTCTGGCGTGCAAAGGAAACCCGCAAATTCGGCGATTCTAATCATTTCAGTCCTCAGGGACACTCAATGATAGTAAACGAACGTAGGCAATTGTTGAATACCCAAGTCATCCAAGTTACTTTGGCCTAACGACGAACCAGTAAAAATCGGTGGTTGTTATACGTGCAAATCCTTTTTTCTTAGTTGAATCATAATTTTTGTTTTTGATATCTTCACTGCACTGGCTTTCACTGTCATGTTTCTCCACATCGGTTAACGTCATGCAAAAGTGTTGGGTAACAATTATACTGATGAATAACCAGAAAACACTCGATATTGACGTTGAAAAAGGTTTAAATAGAAGAAACGTTACTCACTAGTCACGTTTAATAGTTTAATAGTTTAATAGTT
>JAVFBZ010050783.1:0-10256 GCA_032466195.1 Katharina tunicata
CGAGATGCGCCTTTAGGTTATCCAGAACAACTCGAGATTCAGGTCTATCTAGAAACTTGTCTCTGAGAATATATCTACAACATGAGATAGTTTATCGACTTTAAATAGTCGATAACCCTGTGTCAGTGTGATTACTCTTGACAAAATATATACCATTAAACAGTTAAACATTCAAATTCAACATTGTTAAAGGGTCACGCCTTTCCAACATTAAATGGGACTACCAATGGTGAAGTGGGTTGATCGTTTTGCATTGTATTACAGTGTTTCAAGTATCTTACTTGAGAATGAGAATTCTTCAACATAAGCCATTGGGATGAACGAATTTCCACTTTGTAGAACATTTCTGTCGGACAGCGGGTTATTCTTGTCACCATACTGTTATTATGTTAAGTGAGTGACAAATAACCCTACTGGCTGATTCTGATATCAGTTACTCGTTTAAATGTGTTATTAAAACCGACACATTTTCTCGCTGGCAGCCTATCATTTCGTTCTATTTTGCGTCACTACAGTCACCCAGACAGCCTCCGCGCCAATATGTTACTGTAATTGCAGACCACCAGACAGTTATTCTAGGCGTTAATGCTGTCGATTACGGTCGGGTTTCTGTGTAATTTTGTCTCAGGTATATTGTGACCACCAATTTCATTACGCTGGTCAGGTAGTTACATGTCAGGGTAAGAACACACCGAAACGGGTTACCGTCATCGTTTTGAATACTGATGCAATATGCTGTGTCATCCGTCTAATATTTACCTCATTCTCACAAGCCTACCATCACGTGTCCTACTATCTGAGTCATCTAATTATAAAGTGGAGCCAAGCATGTTTTTTTTTGGTTTCAACGTTTAAAAAGAATTTATAAAAGCTTATGTTTGAATTATGTTAAAGAAATACATGTCGGTTGAGACAAATTTAGATGTATTAATCTCTGCACACTTCTCAAATCTGGTAAAGGAATGCTGATTGTCAAATAGCCCCCTCAAATAATAAGAGAAAAACACAGTTTTTACTATAACATTTATCTGTACATACCAATTAAATATTTTCTAGAATAAATAGAAGTGATAACAGGTTATATTTGACAAGTGCTTGTAGGATTGAATAGATGTTGAATCTGTTCATTATAGTTTCCGCTACCTAGACTGGTTTTGCATTCAAGAGCCCTCTTACGAGTCGTTAACCTCAGTTTATGGCTCTAAATCCAGTTCCATAGGTCACGGAGGGTAGGTGTCAACAGAGAGAATCCAGGAGATTGCGAACCGTCTGGTCAGACAACCTTACAGGAAAAGCAGAAAAGCTATTCTGTAACGCACCGACTAGGATAAATGATTAATTCCATGTAGCGGTGTTGGAAAGATTTATCTCTGATTTATTATACAATTTACAGAACAAGGAAGCCGTAAATATTAATTTTCCTATCGCCGTTAATGTCAAGATCAGATCCATCTTTCATTAAAAACAACACCACGTCTTTAAGAACATTGGTAGTTTTGAGTGACAAGTCACACAGAGACACGACCGATGTAATCATTATATGTCGCGAGAAAGATTTAATCTTACACGTTCAGATTGCAACACTTAGGGCTTTGGAAGCTTTGGTCGTACTTGGTCAATCTGCTTCAAGAAGGAGATAACTGGAATTTAGACGTTAAACTTATCAAAAGAGACCAATTATTATAACAGCCAAAGAAAAACACATCATGTTATATGATCAACTGTGAAACGATCATGGATATTGAAATAATATTAAATATCGTAAAATATTGTCAGAAAGGACGAACGGAGACAGAAGTTACATTCTACGATTTGTGCCACCGACCTTTGTGGTGTAGGATAAAGATCAGAAGTATTTTACCAATTACTAATCACTGTTAATCAAGATGCTCTCAGCTCCTTGTTAGTCGGCTCAGTGGCTTCCTTTGATAAACACAATTCTAGTGTTAATTCTATCGAATTTAGATCCTAATTAAACATCTAAACTCCCTTCGATTTGTTTCCTGTAGATGAGTCTTGACTGCCAAAGCATCAGACACGACTTACATCTTCCTTTATAGCTAGTTGTGAAGTAAAATAAACAAGTTCAGAGAATAAGGTTCTTCATTGCTCATTCGAAAAGAACCAGTAATTTGATTTCAATCAGATAACATTCACTGTGGTATACAACAAACTAAACAACACCTTGACGTTTGAGGCCTTTTGAGGACGCATTAGCGCTTTATTTACATTATTTGCCTGTTCTTATACGTTTTCTGTCTTTTTTATGGGCGTCTAAATACCCGCCTGTTTTGTACGAGTTTTGTTGTTGTAGTTATTTTCAAAGTCCAAAGTTGACTTTAACATTATATAATATATCAGTCACGCATTTGTCAACATGACAAATAATGAAATCATTCAAAGGTTATTTGTGTAGCAAAAATTTAAATTCTTGACATCAATATCTGGAAAAGGGACGTTTCTCTCGTGTGATTTCAAATCTATACAAGGTATGTGTTCGCGTTATTTTGTGTATGTAATTCTAACATACATGTAGCCATAATCCACACACTAGCCAATAGAGATCATTTTTCAAGCATAGTAAAATCATAAATAGTCCCGTTTACTTCATAGCTCTAGAGCATTGAGTTTTTGTATAACTTGTTTACTGCGAACTTTTCTTTTCAGATAATCAGTAGTCCTATATTTCATGCTGCGGCGATTCGATTAAATGTATCACCCGAAAGTCAGGGTTTTTCCTTTGCCAATGTACTCAAAGATTGTTCCCATTTTGTATTAACGTGGAATCCAAGCTGAGATTATTCATTAGGGACTCTCTTTTAAGAACTATAGCACAGGCTTTCTCGGAAACACTTACTTCCGTAGTGAGCACTTACACAGGTTATATCGGTTGCCTCTAGATATTTAAAACATTATTAGTTGGCATATGTACAATTATAACTATGTTGCAATATCTTGGAGAGCAGCTTACAGCATCGCAAAACAGGAAATTGTAATTATGGATCACATGCAACCAAGCAGCTAGACAGGAAATTGCCAGCACTAAGCATTGAACTTCATTGAGAGAACCCTGTGTCTTTGTGTTCAGGGACGTCCAGAAAAGCGTTTAGTAGTGTGACGCCTAATACAGGAGGAAAAACTTCGAACACCGGAGGAATATCAATCAAAATTTCAGTTCATGGATTTAAATATAGTTAACCAATCGGTACGTTATGCGCCTGTCTCCTGTTGTATAAATCCAGAGAAGGTGTTATTGAAACAGATCAGCCTGAAGAAATTTGTACAACCTTTTCAATGTTTCTGAAAACATAGGAATCCGGCAGTATAGACCGACAAGTGCATTTGGCGAGGTGGATCTGTGAAATCTCAAAATAGCCACCGCCCTCTTAATCGAATCAAATCATCAAACTGGGAAGCGACAAGTCTGTTACTGTAATACGGCGACTAGGAAAATTGAGTTATTTGATGTGGCAGTATTTGAAAAGATTTATGGATTATTATGAATCTTATTAATGAAACAATGGGACTGTAAATATTGATCCGAGTTGTGCAAGAAATGTCAAGAAACCATCCGACCTTCCTGGTAATCGATATTTCTGTGTGATATAAAAATCACGAAGGACTTGGAGAAAACGTTAACTTACTCTGCTATTCCGTTCATATTTTTTATACACGGCACATAACACACTTTATTTAACTGTTGTATATGAGATATTTGACACAAAACAGGTACAATAAATAAGCCAGGTCTCATACGAGACGGAGAATATAATCCAGGCAAATCTCTTTAATGGTAATAAATGAATATGCAAATGTTAAATAAAAATGCAAAATAAAAGCTAAGATAAAAAATGCATCAGTAGTTTAAAAGCGTCTTTAAAAATAAGCATATTTTGGCCTATAACTGACAAAAATATACCTGTGAACTATATTTATTCCTGGGGCAGTATTGCTTTCGGCAAATGTCCAATAGATGTTGGTGAGAATTAGACGTTAGAATGTTAAGACGCTCGTCATGCGTAACAGCATTGCTGAACATTGATTCCGTACCTATGTGACAAGGGGTTACCTTATTTAGCCAAGGTAACTTTTTCAGTAATAAATACTGAGTTCAACAATAATGAATGTTGTTTTCAGCGGGTTTCCATGTAACAGGTTTTGTACACTTTTCAGTGTTGGTAAAAAATGCTGATTATTCAAACAACCAAATATCTTTTAAAATTATGATAGTAGAAGAAAAAACAACTCTTGTAACGTCTATCTGTACAGACCAGTTATAAAATTTCCAGAATAAATTGAGATATTAACAGGTTATATGACAGGTGTTTTTAGGATTTATAATAGTCGTGTTTAGCTCCACTACCTTGTCTGGTTTTGCGTTCGACAGCCATATCGAATCCAGTTCGATAGGAACTGCGACTTGAAAATACTTCACAGAAATTGGCTTTGTTCTCATAGCTAAGCTGACACTAAGTCACCCAACTGTCAGAAACGTTTGATATCGAAGTTTTGAAATTCGATCCGGACAATACTCAGCTCATGAGTTTGAATATGTTTAACCAACTGTTAATATAGAAGATTATCAATTAGGTTAGAGTTTATGGTGTGATGTTGCTGTCCTGTATCCAAACATCCGTGTTATACTGTGGACTTGTTCCGAAGCTCACCCGTTTGTACAAAGAAATTATTAATAGTATCATTTCAATTTAGGTAAGAGCTAATTGATCAAATCAGCGAAGAGAAACATCTACAAACTTGTTCATGGTTGTATATACTCAAACGAACCCGTAAGTCAAGACATGGGTGGATGTCAGCTGAGAGAATCCGGGAGATTACGATCTGTCTCTAATCAAGTCAGACAACCATACAGGAAATCTTTTCTGTAACACACCAACTAGGATAAATTACTTATTCTATGTAGCGGTGTTGGAAAGATTTATGTCTGATTTATTATATAATTAACGAAACAAGGAGGCAGTAAATATTATTTTTTCTTACGCCATTAATGTCAAGCTCACATCCATTTTTCACAACAATAAAGAAACAAAACAACAGCAAAAAAACGTAAAAATCATCACGTCTTTAATTTTGGGTGACAAGTCACGCAGAGACACGACGGATGTAATCATTTAATATTATAAAGAAGCTTTGATCTTACACGCTCAGATTGCAACACTTGAGGATATCGAAGCTTTGATTCTAATTGGTCAATGTGCTTCAAGAAAGAGATACCTGGAATTTAGACGTTAAACTCATCCAGAGAAACAGCCCAATTTTTATAACAGCCAACACAAGAAAAGAATAGCAAAACACACCAGGTTCTATGGTCAACTGAGAAAAGATCAAGAGTATAGTGACCAGTTCGAATTTGTGTTAAATTTTGCAATAGTTTTAAATATTGTAAGAGACAAAGCAATGGACGCAGATCTGCGAACATTCTACTATTTATCTAACCAACTTTATTTACGAGAGATAAAGATCGGTTGCATGTTACCGATTACAAATCACTGTTATTCAATAATCTCTCAGCTCTTTGAAAGTCAATGGAACTTTATTTACATTATTTGCCTGCTCTTATACGTTTTCTATCTTTCTTATGGTTGTCATAATGTCCGCCTTTTATGTGTTGGTTTTGTTATTTTCAAAATCCAAAGTTGACTTTTACATTATATAATATGTAAGTCACACATTTGTCAACATGAGAAATACATGTAATGAAATAATTCACAGGTTCTTTCTGTAACAACAATCTAAATTCATGATATCAATATCTGTGAACGTTGTGACGTTTCTCTTGCGTGTTTTCAAACCTATACTACGTATTGGTTTGCGTTCTTTTTGTAAACTTGTGTAAAATTATCATTGATTCGAATGGAGGGTCTGCTAACATACCATCAGACTGGGAAGCGCCAAGGCTGTTACTGTTTTAAGGTGACTAGGCTAATTGATTTATTTTATGTGGCAGCATTCGACAAGATTTATGGATTATTTTGAATCAAATTAATGAAACGATGGGACAGAAAATAATGATCTGGGTTGTGCAAGAAATCGTCCGCCCTGCCCGGTAATCGATACTTCTGTGTGAAGTAAAAATTACGAAGAACTTGGAAAGTAAGTGAAGTTACTCCGATATTCCTTTGATATTTATAAACACGGCATATATGACACTTTATTTAAGTGTTGTATATGAGATATTTGACACAAAACAGGTGAAAAAATAAAACGGGTCTTATACGTGAGGGAGAATATAATTTAAATTTAATAAATGAATGGGCAAATGTTAAATAAAAATGCAAAGTAAAAGCTAAGATGAAAAATGCATGCACAATTTCCGTACAATCAATCTACGTCATGTTGATTACTCTACGCGTGATCTTTAAATGTCACTAGGAATTTAGCTGAAATATAAAAAGCTTTGCTAGCCGGATGTAAGAAATAGTCTCCTAGGCTTCCGATATATTTAGCTACCTGTCTCGCAGACAAAGAAAACCTTTTAAAAGCTTCTCTTGAAAATAGTCTCTTAAGCTCGCTAACAAAGCGCCAAGAGATAAGACATTTCAACGGAATTTTCGAAAACATATAATATGTATTTGTTAAATGTTGATACTTGTTTTGCGATATTTTCACCCAGCTAATAATAACAATAGGTAAAATATCAAGATTTCCGTTATACCAACTCTTTCAAATTAAGCCCAATAATAATGATAAAGTATGTACAATATATTTTGTGACACAAGAAACTTTTCCATTCGATAATTGAGCTAATGCGTTTTATAACACTTGTTGCCATACCTTTGAAAACCAATTAACGGGAGGTAGCTACAGAACTATGTAATGTAAAATCAGTGTAATGTACGCGTCGTACAGGGCGAAGCTTGGACATACCGCCTTTTTTGAATGCTTATTGTCTATATTGTCTTCAATTCTTTGTGTAGTTTGTCACAATATTATATTTAAAGTAACTCTATGTGTCAAAAACTCGCTATTGAGAGTTATTGAGGAAGATTCTCGAATTTGGGCGCCATCTTGCTACTCTCGTTACCTTTTAAACGTTTCCAATGCACAGGTTGAACCCTTTATACATGAAAACACTATTGGAAATCAATTAATTAGACATTAAAAGTAAAGAGGTGGATTATTTGTGGCAAGCAGTTTCTCAATGGGTCTGTCTACACGCAATATTGGAGAATTGGAGATTTAAATGTAAATCCAATTGTATTCTTTGTAAACCCAGACTCTCTTGTTTTTTTTAAGCCAATTTATAAGGTTTTAATTATTTGATTGTGCTATCTGTGCTATATGAACTGTGGAAATAAAGCATATCAAAAAATAATAATAAACATGTACATGACCAAATTCCTCCCAAAACAAGAAGATGAATAATACGAGTAGATAAACAATACGAGTAGATGAACAACACTAGTAACGGTAAGGTAGCTTCTTCTATGAGTCTTATTAGGGATAGGTTACGAAATCGTGGACATTAAAAGTCAGAAAATAAAATGAAAAAGAAGCCGTATTTAACTGTCAGACTTTTGGGCACATATTTCCGGATATCAGCATAGTGTCCTTCTCTTTAAAGTTAGTTTAGTATTTGTGAACAAGTTACATAAAGGTGCGAATAAACCATTCGGTGAAAATGTGTGGGCGTCATTGCAAAAGAAAATTTATCTTAACTTTGATGAAGTAACTTGACGAAGTTTGCAGACAGATGATTCTCAAAACAAAACGTTCACAGAATAGAAGCCAGAAAATAATTGACAGCCATAACGCCTAGAAAAAGGCTAGTGTGAACTTTTTAAGTCGAATTGTGTGATATCTAAGTAACGTGAGACTAAAAAGCCCAAAACGCTCAACTGTGTTATCGCCATGCCTAAAAGTTACGAAATAAATAGCCAAATTTCAATATTTTACTTTCTAATGAAAATATTAAATGAGAAATAAATTAGTTTCCATTATAAATGTTTTAATTATAATCTTTCATTTATCGTCACAGTCACACAAAAAGATAAGAAAAAGCAGACTTCAATTCATTTCTAGCAATATGTAGTTTTAGTTCTACCTGGGATGAGTATACCGTATTGACTAATTACAGGTTATACTAAAGACCAATCATTCTTTGAGCAGCCGCAAAATTGTGAGATCACTTGAAAATTTTAATCTTGGACCTTCAGTCGACTTTGAGAAGAAAGAACTTAGTTTGAAACAAAGACGATACCTGAAATACGAGACTGTTCACAAGAACCATGCACACTTCTTATGAAAGGGAAAGGAAGGAAAAGTATGGTCTATGCTCCACAGTGAAGAAAGTTCCCGAAATTAACAATTGTAGTAATGATTTATTTCAAAAGAATGCCTCTGAAGCAATGGATACAAACACTGCATTTCCCCCACGCGATACGTAATACATTGTGTGTTAAATACAGATCCTGATCTATTAAACGATTCTACCACTCCACAAGCTTTCAGTTTATCGTTAGCTGCATGAACGGTTTCCTTTGATAAACACAATTCTGGTGTTAATTTGATCGATTTTTAGATCCCAATTAATCATCTCAATTCACATTGACTTGTTTCCTGTACATTACTCTTGATTGCCAATAATTGGAAACATGCCAATTTCGTCGAAGTATAGATTTTCTAATTCATTATAATGTGCTCATATGAACGATAACTTTTATGGTGTTGCAAAACCTATTTAACTTTTATAATAGCAATGCATATTAAAGTTTGAAGTTTTGTGGCTAGATTGCTTTTTCGCACTGCATTTTTTGTCTCGTTCATTTTAGTAACCACAGCATTCAATCCTTTCAACACTATAAATACGGGTGTTATTTTGTGTAATTCTTAAATCCGCCGTTGATTATTCAATATTTAATATATAATTCGGCTTCTTTCTGTCTTTGTCATCTTAAGAAATAAGGAAATCAGTCTTTGTGTTTTTTCTGTGCCGTTTAGAAAATTCCCACTTACACTTTCCCTGAAAATGACATTTTTATTTAATAAAACATAAATAAGATATGGTCGTGGTAGGTCGTATGTTGTTGTTGTTTTCTACTTATAACGATGGTCCACTTAACATAGCCCTAAACGAGACGCCCAGCCAACAGACAATTTGATTCATGTGGGTTTTCTCATCGAGTTAATATAGAGCGTTCCAGATCGAGTGACGTTACTAGAATTCCTGATACGATTCTTTGATAGTATAGTTTCCTTGGGGAAGGAATTCCCACTTTATCGAAGATTTCTGTTTGACACCAGGTTTGTTGTGTGCATCATACTTGACCATGACACAAAACGTACAGGCAGATTCTTATATCAGCTACTGTTGAAATATAACATAAAAACTGAATGATTTCATTATGGCCATGTGAGTTAGGCAGACGAATCTGCGCCATTACATGGTCATTGCAGACCACAAGAGAATGTTACCGCCTAACGTCACTGCTGTCGATAATAGTCCACTTTCTGTGCAATGTGGCCTCCAATATCTAATATCTTTCAATTTCAACACATATATCAGTTCGTGGCATATCACATTGAGAATGAGCAGTACTGATTTACGTCTATCAATTTGTTTACTCATATAATCTACCAAATCATCCACCGAGTGGAATCACTCTTCTGACGCGTCATCTGAATTACATCTAATGATAAAAGGAGACGGTAACAATTCTTCATACGTTTGTGAAACACTGAATTTCCATTTTGCACAAGCCTGTGATTCCTTCGGGACGAATATTGGGTAAATGATGTTGACAACTAATAATAAAACACTCTGGGGGGTTTGAGGGCCTTTCTTTGGAACGGAAAATCGTGTTGCAGAATTTAAAGGAGGCGAATGCACCAAACAAAAATCAGCAACAAAGAAAAGGTATCTGGTTATGTAACACAGCATTGGTTATTCATAAGAATGATATATTGCAGATGTTATCCACCGGGAGCTCACGTGACTGTGGACATCACTGTACTTAGTCTAATTGACAGGCATAACAGTGTATCCATGCAGAAGCTCAATTATATCGTTGTGTTTTTCAGATTTTATTGAATAAATATTTTATCAGCTGTCCAAAGAGAATCGCAAACCGAGATTTGTCAACAACGAAATAAATGAATTACTCGGAGTTTGTAGAAAAAATGGTCTAAGAAAATAAAAACAAAATTTTTAGGACGTTTAAATTAAACTAGTGTCTAAAAGAAACGATACCACATGTTTGCAACGACATAAAATAAAAACTAAACAATGCAGAAGTTTA
>JAVFBZ010050794.1:0-10255 GCA_032466195.1 Katharina tunicata
CCGCTGATCTACACGTCCTTGAATACCATCAAATTTACATTGATATTTGGGTTTTGCGTTTCTTTTTTTGAAGAGTGCATATGGCAATATTCTGGTGTCATAGTAAACAGATCAAAATGAATCAGGCGAACGTATAATGTTACAATGAGGCTGTTTGATGTACAATTGACATGTTTTCAAAACTCATTCGTGGAAACAAACAGTTGATCAAAAGTTGTCTGAATCCTGGGCTATTTAGTTAGTTATTTAACTTCTGGTGGGTCCATTCAATGATTTATAGCTAAATTGGACATAAATCTACGATCTCCATCGATAGAGTATAGGCCAAGCATGTATAAAATACGCCCTTCTCAAAGCACGCCAGTTGGTGGCCTAATAAACATGAATAAATTATACCAGAATTTGGAAACACCGTGTTGATTGACTCCAAATGTTATGTTCCGTGCAGGAAATCAAATATGTCTCTAACAATGGGCCTACGTTGTAATTGGGAGCTATTTAAGGACTGATCTAGTTTCATCACCACTTCGTACAACCGCCTGAATTAA
The DNA here is from genome assembly GCA_032466195.1 of Katharina tunicata. Taxonomy (NCBI): domain Eukaryota; kingdom Metazoa; phylum Mollusca; class Polyplacophora; order Chitonida; family Mopaliidae; genus Katharina; species Katharina tunicata. Next base: position 549 of record JAVFBZ010050794.1, read on the forward strand.
TGACGTCAACTCTTTACCAAGATAACGGTCTTTTTTATATACCATTAAAATTATGGGCACACTAGAGCTTTGTGCTTATTTGGGTCGTCTGATATTTGTATGGATGATAAACAAATATGTGTTAATTTTTTTAAAACGCTTTCATTCTTCTGGTACTGTCTGCCAAGTACTGGTCATAAATATGAATGTAAATGTCAACATAAAGTATAAATGTGATCAACTGAGATTGATATAACCGACTAATCCAACTAGAATCTACTAATCGGTTCATTTATTATTAATTGTTAATCCCAAACCTTGTATGCCTAATAGTTTATCATGAACACCAATGTATATTTTCTGTCAGTTTAAGAGCAATATCAGAAAAAATAAGCATTTTCACAGTTAATTACACACCTGTCCATCTGACTTTCTTTCAAAACGAACTAACTGGTTGTTGAATCTTTAAAATATGCCAATGTTTGGTAGTTTGCTTCGATAGCCTATTTACTTGAAGATGAACGCGTTTATACTAAACGAAAATCTTTTAAAGAAACATAACAGTTTAAATTATTATAGCCAAAGATTAACTTAATTTTGTAGTTTCTTTTTTTTAGGGGTCGAATTGGCCGGCAAATTCTTAAACATCTTAAGAATTTACATCGTTATCTTCCCCAAATTTGTCAGATTTAAGAGTCTTCAGTCTAACCTAATTTCCAGTACACATCGATCTAGCGCTTGTGAGCCTATATATCTCCAGGCATGCTGACTACGTTTATATTCCTGATGATTACATAATTTGATTTTGAGATTTGGAAAAATGACAAAATCAATCATTGCAGTTTCCTTTACATGACATTTTCTTCACCAGAGGTATTTTGTCAAACAAAAACTCAAGGCCTAATTTGGAGTTTTAAAGTCCACGGGCCAAGTCGAGTTCCTATGACTATTCCATACATATTCAATTTACTGGTTGTTTTCCAGGAAATGTTAACTCGAAGTATCGAACAGCATTTTTTTTATTTATGACTTAAGAATGCCAGTGAAGTCATTGTCCATCGTTATTTTGTCTCAATATGTGAGACAACAACAGTAAGGACGTGATGTGAACTGGGTTACGTAATCTTGTCAATGTGAGCAACTGATTTAAACGATGTTTAAGCTGCTTTAATACCCATATAAGTTATTCACGGTCGATTTAGCATCCGGGTTCTTTGTTCCTTAGGTGCTGTTTGTGTGCGCTAAACGATAGAGAGGCTATCCTTTGGTTGAATAAGTTGGGACTGTGGTATACTTTTAATCACTTTGTCAGGTTGACTGATCGGCGAAGATAGGACACCGTGGAGAGTCTCATTAGTTTTTTCCACAAGAACGCTTTTTCTGTAATACTGCCTAGCCCCTGACACAATTGAACATTTCCTGTCAAAGTGCTCCCTTTATAATGTGTCTCGTGTCGTTCTTTTCAATCGCTTATTGTGTGTTGGCATATCGCGGCCTAATGTAGATAACATCTTAAACCCGAATAAAAGTTGCGACAAACTGTTTAAAGCAGTAGCTGCGTATATTATAAACACACATATAATCACTTAAAACGTTAAGTCAAAACTTATTTAAGATTAACTGATCTACTGACTTAAAATACTGTAAAGTAATGGTGCGCATAGTTCTAATCACTTAGAACTGCATGCCCAATCAATACTAATTTCCCTTCCATTCATAAAATCTAAAATCATTTAGAACTTAATTTCGGACACCATTTACCATCAACATGTTTTGCACGAACCCCGTGAGTAAGGTTATAAAATATTCCCCTTAAATCTCCAACAAATAGAGGATATGAAATTTAGGTGTGTAAATGTATCTGGACAACTCAAGCTTGAACACTCTGATATTATGGGTTTGCATGTATTTGAATTGGTTATGAACTATTAGTTGGTCTTACTAGAACTAACCGAATTGAGCGACAAATCTATATTCACAAAAAATCAAGCACGAACATAGACATATGTTTGTTTGTCGTTGCTTAAAGGAATTTTTTGGTTTGAAAGTTACATTTACAATCGCTCAGCGACAAGAAGTTGTTTATAATCTTTAAAGGCTAATACAGACTCCGTGTCGGAGTTCTATATGTACATATACATATAAGAACATAGATTTACATGTACAAAAAAGTTTTTTAAAAAATAAAAATAAATATTTAACTAACGCAATATATTTAACAAAGACCTACCATCCAACCTATACTAAGCTTGTTTTCACTGATCGTCTGAATTGTTTTTCACTACGATTGAGAATAATTTCGATCAGGTTTTATTTTCTGCATTTAAAATCTCTGCCAGAGACGGTCGAGCAATGTAACAGGAAATGATTAACAGTATCCAGCTCTGCTGCTGTTTATTCATAGAGTTTTTAAGCGCAGCGAACAAATACTATCTAATCTGTCGGCATAAATTTTTTAGAAGTCAAAACCTTCAGCACATGTATTCATTTATGTTACTTCAAATTCCAATCACTCTTGTATATGGAACTATGGTCACTTATTCTGAATAAAACCACCATTACAAAGAATGTTTCCTTTTTGACATTGCAGTTTTCATAAGATAAATAAAATTAAAAGTCAAATGAGTTTTTGCCGGTACCGAATCAGCAACAACACATATAGTAAAGTTAATTAATACTGCATCCTCGTTTAATAGATAGATTCCTTCTTTTATGATAAAGGTGTCTTCGTTCAGTTGACTGTTTTCTCCTTGTACTTGAAGATATTTCAGCTAAATACATTAGGAAGCTGCCAACAAACCCGATTCTTGTATAGATGATGGTGTGCCACCCGCTGGCCTATAGCATCAGCCCTCGCACGACACTGACAACAGGCAACGACCAGACGTAAATCACGACAGCCATAAAAAAAATAAAACAAAGAGAAAACAGCGCAGTTTACAAAGCAAGACTTTTCATATAAATTATGTTTATATCTGGTTACTGTAACATAAGGCTAAGCAAATTTAATTTATATAAAGAAACCCATTTTCCTTCCGCAAAATCTGTTTTTTTTTTTTTTTTACTTATTTTCAACAGAGTTCTGTGATGTGAAAATATATCGTTGAAAGCTGATACTATAAGATTGACCAGCATGTATTAAAGTCCTCGTAGTGCCAATTGTCACATTGATATGGCTTCCTCAATTTGGAGGTCATATATTACCACTATATTCGAGGAGGCCACACAACGTAAGATTCCGATCTTGGGGCCTCGTTTTTCCACTCGTCTAGACACAACTGCTGTATACTCTCTAGAGACATTTATTCTACAGAGAGATACTCTTGGCATAAGCTAATAAAATGCTTCTCGGATACAACCCAGCCCCTAACCTTCTTGTCGTTATTTTCCGGTTATTGTCTGGCTACCTTCTAGTTAACTCGTTTTGATGTAGGTTTGGTAAACGGGCTGGGGGTATTGTGACCATTGTGAAGAGATTTTATCACAGATATGCTATTGTTGGACATGATATTGTTAAAGAGGTAAAGATTCCTTTTGTGTAGCAGTATTCGTGGGAACAATGCCAAACGCAAGTCATTCTTTGATCATCGTAAAATAATCAGGTCGTTCACTTTGTTTAATAGGTTCAGCATTTCCCATCACAATCCAGGTGGGTTTGTGTATGCTGTGCACTAAAACATTCGATTTAAGTACTTTTACAGTGAGTCAAACGAGTAGTCGCTAAAATATCGGTTTTCAATATTTTTGAAAATTGATTAAGAATTGAACGCCTTTTTTTAGGGCGATCCGTTTTCCGCAATTATTTTAGCGTTCCTCCAATGTTGTTCCAACTGTACTAACGCACTAACGCGACCAAATATTTTGAAGTCTCGTCAAGCGCTAATCCTTTTAAGAAGATAATGTTTCTACAGCGCCAAATATAATGGCATGAAAGTGAGCTCGAACTATTTTGTCATCAGCCAGAGGGCAGTCTGAATCACAGAAAATGCGAAAAGCTTTTCCTTTATATACTTATCGACAAAAGATATGTGTACAACAACAATGTTAAATTGCATCAATGACCTGTTGAGGAATGGCCAGTGCTTGTATTTTTTGCGGTTCTGTTAATTTTTGTATACTTAGTCCTGGATACGTTTATTATCCAGTTATAGTTTTAGATGCACCCACACACCTGAGCTTAGACTCCGAATTAGGTATTGGATACAGCTTTGAATTCTGTATTTATCATTTGATCTCTGAACAAAGCTTTCAACGACCAGAAAAGTTTTTGTATTAGTTTAAACTGAAAAGTTACTATCACTAACCCATTATGATGTTATACACAGAACAAGAGGTCTGTAAACATCCGATGATTTACCAGCAACAACTGCTCATTTTACGGACAGGTGAGAATCAATATATCAGTGATAATAACAGTTATTACAAAGAGTGTTACAGCGGATATATATATCGACCTTGATCTATTTAACAGAGGAAGTGTCGCAGTTTGTTACTGTGACCATCACCTTAAACTAAAGTAAACATTTATTATGTGTCACATGCAAGATGAATAACTGGTCTATTAAATCCTGTAAAGTAACGGATAGTAGGAGCTTATAGAAAACTTTTTTTACTTATTTTCAACAGAGTTCTGTGATGTGAAAATATATCGTTGAAAGCTGATACTATAAGATTGACCAGCATGTATTAAAGTCCTCGTAGTGCCAATTGTCACATTGATATGGCTTCCTCAATTTGGAGGTCATATATTACCACTATATTCGAGGAGGCCACACAACGTAAGATTCCGATCTTGGGGCCTCGTTTTTCCACTCGTCTAGACACAACTGCTGTATACTCTCTAGAGACATTTATTCTACAGAGAGATACTCTTGGCATAAGCTAATAAAATGCTTCTCGGATACAACCCAGCCCCTAACCTTCTTGTCGTTATTTTCCGGTTATTGTCTGGCTACCTTCTAGTTAACTCGTTTTGATGTAGGTTTGGTAAACGGGCTGGGGGTATTGTGACCATTGTGAAGAGATTTTATCACAGATATGCTATTGTTGGACATGATATTGTTAAAGAGGTAAAGATTCCTTTTGTGTAGCAGTATTCGTGGGAACAATGCCAAACGCAAGTCATTCTTTGATCATCGTAAAATAATCAGGTCGTTCACTTTGTTTAATAGGTTCAGCATTTCCCATCACAATCCAGGTGGGTTTGTGTATGCTGTGCACTAAAACATTCGATTTAAGTACTTTTACAGTGAGTCAAACGAGTAGTCGCTAAAATATCGGTTTTCAATATTTTTGAAAATTGATTAAGAATTGAACGCCTTTTTTTAGGGCGATCCGTTTTCCGCAATTATTTTAGCGTTCCTCCAATGTTGTTCCAACTGTACTAACGCACTAACGCGACCAAATATTTTGAAGTCTCGTCAAGCGCTAATCCTTTTAAGAAGATAATGTTTCTACAGCGCCAAATATAATGGCATGAAAGTGAGCTCGAACTATTTTGTCATCAGCCAGAGGGCAGTCTGAATCACAGAAAATGCGAAAAGCTTTTCCTTTATATACTTATCGACAAAAGATATGTGTACAACAACAATGTTAAATTGCATCAATGACCTGTTGAGGAATGGCCAGTGCTTGTATTTTTTGCGGTTCTGTTAATTTTTGTATACTTAGTCCTGGATACGTTTATTATCCAGTTATAGTTTTAGATGCACCCACACACCTGAGCTTAGACTCCGAATTAGGTATTGGATACAGCTTTGAATTCTGTATTTATCATTTGATCTCTGAACAAAGCTTTCAACGACCAGAAAAGTTTTTGTATTAGTTTAAACTGAAAAGTTACTATCACTAACCCATTATGATGTTATACACAGAACAAGAGGTCTGTAAACATCCGATGATTTACCAGCAACAACTGCTCATTTTACGGACAGGTGAGAATCAATATATCAGTGATAATAACAGTTATTACAAAGAGTGTTACAGCGGATATATATATCGACCTTGATCTATTTAACAGAGGAAGTGTCGCAGTTTGTTACTGTGACCATCACCTTAAACTAAAGTAAACATTTATTATGTGTCACATGCAAGATGAATAACTGGTCTATTAAATCCTGTAAAGTAACGGATAGTAGGAGCTTATAGAAAACCCTCATATCAGTATCTTTGACGGAAGGGTTCTGGCATCCATGTATAATTATATTTGGAAATATATTTGACGCTGGTGAAAGGTGACAGTAGTAAATATAATTATTACTATTTTTCTATCCATATTATATATCTTTCTTTTGAACTTTTATGAGCCTGATATTTGGAGTACACTATGGTGAACAACTAAAGGTTTCTCGCATCGCAATAAATTAACCCATACTGCACTGGTGTGGATACGTTGGGGAAAGCAAATTATATGAGTCTTCACGTCAACGGAAACTTTCCCTATCAGAAGGATCCACGGTCGGAAGTTAGCAATTAAGCAGATGGGACCAGGAAGCTTTAGATTTACATAATTGATAGGATTACACAGAACTGGGCTTTTTTCCAATTATGGTAATGTTCATAAGTGTCGAAAATCACGGTGGTTCATGTCTTTAACTTTATAAAAACAAATAATGGAACAAATACAGCAATCATTTGTATTTTCTGCCAGTAAATACAAAAACCTGTTAACGAATATTATTGATTTCAAGCTAACGTTAAAAATATTCTATACAAAATTTGATTGATCCGCAAGTACAGTGTTTGTCTTTAAATATTGGTTTAAAAGATTTTGCGGCTTTTCCATGCCAGGTTCTTGCAAGATGACACGTTTCAGTGTGTTTTATTTGACTTATTCAGCACATAGTCACTAAAACGGTTCATTACATACCTGACTCCTGCTAACACCTGGTGCTTTCGAGCGGAAGGTAGACTTAACCAATGTAAACATGGGTCAAAAGACGTCTTTAGCTTATGTTTATCGGGAAAAAAACAGGATGCATTGCCTACATTAGAAGGAAAATCCAGCACTTTAAAGTTATATCAGATATTTAACTTCAAAATACACTCCTAACGATACAATGATGCAGACGCCATGGTCAGTTCTACACTGATTAACTTGTTCTCAAAGCCGCGCTCAAGGATATTTCACACAAATAAAGGCGATGTATTCCAAGGGGGAGCCTCAACCCCAACACACTCAAGAGCAATCTGAAATTTCTTCAAGTTCTCATCTGTGTAAAGATAATGTTCCTCCTGTAACAAGTATTATAGCATGGATATAAGCTTAAAATTTAGTTATAAATGCTTAGTCATAAATGATTATAAATTGACCCGTACCATCTTGATAAAATATATAATCGCAAGAGGGGTCCTGATTGCACTAATATGGCCTAGGCAACTTGTGAGGTCCACCTGAAGACTATGTAAGAATTTTGCCAAGGGTAGCCGACAGCTTGGAAAGAAAGTACTCTCTTGGAAAATTGAACATTTGTGTCTTCAAGTTAAAAGGAAATGGCTCAGGCGCGGTGCCGTTTCAAAACGAGCTTCAGTTGCTATACCTCATAGCTGGAGAAAACCAAGAAAGCGGCAATATCGCTCGTATATTAAAAAATTGGTGCCATTTTGTTATAAATGTAAAAGTGATCCCATTTCTACATCTGTCAGTTTAGTGCTTGCTTTTCTTGGCGGGTTGTTTTATTTGCCTGTAAATAAGAATGACAGCACCTTGAACTCCGCACGATCATAGTTGGTTATATTAATCTGAAAGGCATGAACCAATAGGCCTATGTAGTTCAACCTTGATTCGGATAAACGCTTGAGGACTGGAGTCTATGTAGAGATGCATTTTTTTGTTTCCTCGTTATAATACAGAGCAAGACGTATTTGTAGACCCTACATTTTTTGTCGTCATGGTCAACTATAAAATTTACAAGCAATATGAAAGTCACATATTTAATTTATTTCCTATCAATATCATAATAAATGATATACAGCTTTCCCAGAGAGGCGACGAAACCGTGAACAATTTAATTCAAAAGGACGCTGATGCTGAAAGCTGGAAATGTAGACGTTTTGCACTGATTGGCATTTCGATGTAAAACGAAACGGTTGGTGAAAGTTTGAAACCATGATAAACAACGATTGTGTCAATATATAATATATGATATGACAACCGTCGTCTGTGTTACCGGTGTCGATTAGATGGTTTCCGTCACCCATCCCGCCAGCACACCGTCCCCCAAAGTACGGCGTACAACCCCGATTAAACAAACATACGAAATATTCAAGACCGCTAACTACATTCTGTACTTCATTTAAAATTGCTTTGTTAAAGATTTTAACCCAGCTATGAAAGGAAGGGATGTCGGTGTTTTGATGGCTTAGAAACCGACAGCTTCGTTCCTTTTTTTGTGTAAATCTGTACCATGTATAAACATACAATGTATTCTTACTTCTAATTCAACCATTGGTAGCTATTTTAACTTTAAAGACCAGGAAGACGATGACCTGAGATCAAAGGTCGTATATAAAATAAAATGTGGGTAATGTAACTCAATGTATATAGGCAAACTATCAGACATATCAAAGTCCGTAAATGCACGAGCACTAGGTTTATTCCTACTGCAAATTTGGACCATGAATGTTAAATGAATAATAGTTTCTTCTCAATTGTTTTATAGCCTAGACTTTTGAAAACGGTATCTGGCATCGACTCAGCTGACCACGGAGTCACTCCTTGGGTTGACTCAAGTGCTTTTATACCCGCGGATCCTGGTCTTTGCAGGTAGTAAAGGAGGTGCCTTATCACATATATTGTAAGTCGGCTACTGTTTATATTTTTTGCCAGGTTTACAGTTACATGTAAGTGATTTATTGTGTTTATTGAATATAAAAAAGAGCCATGCAAATGGCAGAAGCCAAGTTTCGAAAGTTTCCTTCGGATTATAAACATGTCTTTCAACTTGAACATTTTTTTATCCAATTCGTTTTTATCAGATAAATCTGGAAGTTTATACTTTGTGAACAGTATTACTTCGTATCTGCCTAGACAGAAGTTATACCTATTATTCATCTCTTCTCATCCGAGCGGGTGGTTGGCAGCCCTGAGCTCTCTGTGCCGTGTGCTCCTTGTGTCCCAGTTAAAGGGTTTTTGGAACTTGCCTTCATAGTCTTGTTGCCTGTGTCTTTTAGGGTTATTTATTATATATCGATTAAGCTGTCAAGCAATCATAGGAGCAAATAACTTTAACTATGGCATAAAGTCCCAATAAAGCTAACAAACAAGTGTTGCATCCGAGTTTTTCAGAAAATGTTTAATAGCCAAAATATACTATGTTAAAATCATGGCAAGATTTCCTTTCTGGGTCGTACGTGTAGTGTTCACTTTTGTCTTTAAGAAGTCGGCTGTAGATTTGTTTACTTGGTTCTATGTGGTTTGTTACGTAAACTCCTGCGGCCTATTGCACGGTCTTTGCTTTTGTCATTCCCCCTAGATCTTTATTTTATACTGTTAGCGTCAGACTGAAGCACTATAAATGCAGAACTAAAATAATACCTGGAGGTAGTTTCACTAGGTAGGTAAATTCTTATCTACACAGAATAAATAAACACCCCTGACGGTAACTGTGACGGGTGCCTAGTCCCTGACACAATTGGACATTTCCTGTCAATGTGCTCCCTTTATAATGTGTCTCGTGTCGTTCTTTTCAATCGCTTATTGTGTGTTGGCATATCGCGGCCTAATGTAG